>JASDQU010099843.1:530873-551400 GCA_032191745.1 Picea mariana
CACACCCCATAGGAAACATTTTCTAGATTATGTTCAAGGTGATTTTGGACAGGTTCATTTGGGTGATGATGCACCATGCAAAATTGTTGGAATGGGAAAGGTAAAAATAAAGCAACGCAATGGAAACCAATGGTTGTTGAAAGAGGTAAGACATGTTCCAGATTTAAGAAAAAATTTAATTTCAACAGGGTAGTTGGAAAGTGAAGGTTATATATCCATATTTACATATAAGACATGGAAGGTCATCAAAGGATCATTGGTGATAGCAAAAGGAGAGAAGGTAGGTACATTGTATTTATGTACTGGTAATACTGACTCTTCTATATCTTTAGATTCTACAAGAGTGGATACAACACTATAGCATCATAGGCTAGGACACATGAGTGAGAAGGGTATGCAGATCCTTCACAAAATAAATTTTCTTCCAGATCTTAAACAAATTGATTTGGACTTCTGTGAGCATTGTGTTTATGGAAAACAAAAGAGAGTCAGATTTCTCAGAGTCGGAAAAGAAAAGAAGAATGAAAGGTTAGAGCTTGTGTATACAGATGTATAGGGACCAACTCAGGTATCATCTCTTGGTAGATCTCATTATTATGTTACTTTTATTGATGATGCAACTTGAAAAACTTGGGTTTATTGCATTCGACAAAAATATGATGTTTTTGATACTTTTAAGAAATGGAAAGCTTTAGTTGAGAATGAGATAGGAAAAAGTTTGAAGTGTCTCAGATCAGATAACGGAGGTGAATATTGTAGCAAGGAGTTTGATGATTACTGTTCATACCATGGGATTCGTAGAGAGAAGACAGCTCCAAGAACACGACAAGAAAATGGTGTGTCGGAAAGGATGAACAGGACAATCATGGAACATGCAAAGAGTATGAGATTGCATGCCAGTTTTCCCTTACAGTTCTTGGCAGATGTTGTAGATATTGTTGTTTACTTAATAAACAAAGGACCTTCAAGCTCTTTGGATGGTAGAATTCCAAAGGAGGAGTGGACAAGAAAAAAGGTAAACTATTTTTTTTTGAAAACTTTCGGTTGTAAAGCATTTATCCATATTGATAAAGAAAATAGAACAAAGCTTGAGGCAAAATCCAAGAAGTGTACCTTTATTGGATATGGTGTTAATGATTTTGGTTATCGCTTATGGGATTATGAAATTAACAAAATCATTAGGAGTAGAGATGTCATATTCAATGAGAAGGTCATGTACAAAGATCAGTTGCAGGGAAAGAAACAGGAAAAAGAAAAACAAGAATACACAGTGCTTGATGAGATCACTGAAAAAAAAATTCCAAAGGAACAAGAAAATCAAAATGTACAACAACAGGAGCAGCAGGTACCTCAAACACCTACAAGTGTTGTTAGAAGATCTACCAGGTTAAGTATACCCCCTGAACAATACTCTCCTTCATTGTATTATTTATTGTTGACTGATTCTGGTGAACCAGAATGTTATGAAGAGGCAATGCAGGTAGACACCAAAAAGAAGTGGGAGTAAGGAATGAAAGAGGAAATGGACTCTTGGAAAATAACCAGACTTGGGACTTGTTTTAGTTGCCTACGAAAAAAAAGACCATTGCAAAATAAATGGTCTTACAAGTTGAAGGAAGAATATGGAGGAGAAAAGTGGTACAAGGCTAGACCCATTGTAAAGGGGTTTGCACAAAAGAAAGGTATAGATTTTGATGAAACATTTTCTCCTATTGTTAAAATGACTTCAATTAGGACTATTTTAAGTCTTGTGGCAGTAGAAGATTTACATCTTGAACAGTTAGATGTAAAAACGGATTTTCTCCATGGGGATTTGGAGGAATAGATTTATATGCAGTAGCCATAGGGGTATGAGGTTTGTTATCCCCGATATCTAGGGATAACTAGGAGGTCATGTCTCGAGGCCCACAGGTCCTAGACATGAAGTGCCAAGAGTAGGATTGACCTAGGCATGGCCCTGGAGGGCCCATGTTTCTTCTTCTTCGCCAAACTTGTCTTGTCAGCAGCAACATCTTCCATCACCATCGGCTTGGACTTGCATCGGAGAGGGCTCTTGCTCCATGAGGTAATTGGTCCAAGGTATCATGGTATGTGTCATGTTTGATCGTTATAACCTTCTTATATATGCATTAGGTTCCTTTCATTTCTGATGACTGCTTGGATCTTACACTAATCCACTTGACCATTGTTCGGGTGATTGATGGGGTGATTTAGCAAGCTTGTATTCATGGGTCTTGGTTAGCCACCAAAGGGGATTTGTAGAGCCATTTTCTGCTCCCACCATTCTATCATTTTTCATCTTATCTCCTGCACATCTATCCCATTCCCCTAGTCCAGCCATTAGGATGACCTTTGAGGGTTACACTTTGTCTTATGGGAAGAAGGGGCTAAAGGCCCAGGGGGTAAAAGCAGCTGGTAAACGATAAAATCCATAAGAAATGAAACCTAGAGATGCTTCTCCCAGGGGATCCCCGAGAAGGCAGTAAAAGACCTCTCAATAAGAAACTAAAGGGACCCTAAGAAAAATAATAAAGAAACAAGACCTAATTAAGAGGATGGGAGGTATCATCATGAGCCGACCCATTATGTTCATAGGTATCCAACAGTATTACATTGCCACTATCTGGTCACCACGCCAGGGCAGTGACCTTTGGTTGCATGGCCAAAGGAAAGGGGGTCTCATTACGAGCCAGCCTTATCATTTCTGTGAAGATACCAGTGGGTAACACTGTTAGCTCTGGTCACCACGCCAAGGCAGTGTCCTCTGGTCAGACCTTGAAGTAAGAAAGAAAGAAAAGCAATAAAAGAAAAATAAAGGCAATAAAGGGCTTGAAAAAAATGCATCCATGACGGGTATAGCTCGCCTCCTACAAAGGCACCCACAGACAACACCTTCCCTTGGTCTTACTGTGACTGGACATCCCTAGACCACATCACCTCATAAAAACATGGCTTGAATGATCTTCTGAGGAAACTTTCCATCTCTTGTGGGTATTATCCCAATAGGTTGTTCTGTTGGTCTTCTTCAGCTTTGTATAGTAGATCTGTGTAATGTCTTTGAGCTCTTAGATGATATGCTAGGAATTTCATGCATGTATTTGATAAATTTAATGATGAAATATGATTGAAATTGCTATGATCCCTAGGACTGATGAGCCCATGGAGGGCGTAGTCTTTGATGTGTAGGACCATACCCGGCAGACAGGTACCAATGGACCGGTACACATGGAGATATGATTAGTTCGGACCTCCATGGGGATAAAGAGCCCATCAGATGGTTGCTGGGATGGCAGAGGCAGGACAACGTTGTGATGAGCCCTTGCACGAAGAAGATAGGAGGACGTCCTTACCAGGACACTTTGGCAGAGACCGACCTAGGGGGGATCAGCCACTGCAGATGAGATGATGGCTTTTGATGGACAGGATGCCACCCAGGGTAGGCTGGACATTTTCTGGAGCATGTGGCAGTGTGATGGGATCATTTGGCACGTGTGGCAGCTTGTAGGAGCCCTAGAAGGGCCAACGTTTTTCCTTTTGGATGCTGATCTTGCCCAAAAGGGGCCAACGCCCCCCTCAGAGGGGCCTGACGTCTCCCTTTTAGCTCATAATTATGACATTTTAGCATTTAATGTGACAAATAATGTAACTATTGTTAGTCATCCTTGTCGGTTGTTTTAATGACCTATTTTTGTAATTAAAGGTCATTTGAATGATATAAATAGAGGACGTTGAGCCTCATTTTGAACATAACACAACTCACTCTCTTGTGAGAGGATCACTTTTAGTCTTTTGTCTTGGTATTTTCTCTTGAAGTTGAGGCACTACACTTGTGGAGAATCATTCTTGGCATATTTATGGTGTTTTCTATCATTGGAAGGTTTACAACTAGGGTTTGATAAGCTCTTCATTGATTTGTAAGTGTATTTTTCATGCAAAACTTCTTGATTGAATGGTTGTAGGTTAAATCTATTACATTTATGGTTACATTGTTATTATTTTTCTTAATCATTGAAACCCTAGGTAGCAAGCACACAAGTAGGTCCTTGCTTCATGTCTCCATGATAGAAGACTTATTTTAGCCATTGATTAAGGAGAATATAGCCTAGCCGTTGCTACACTTATCCCCCTTTTTCTGAGTTAGTTTTGAAACATAAATTGAAGAAGGAAGATGTCCTAGGCCTAATTGAGTTTACACCTAGGGTTTTGACCTTTAGGGTTTGAAGGGCCTTGCTTTTGCAACACTTTTCATCCCTAGATTTATGTTCCTAAGCTAGTTGTTTTGCCAAGGATTTTCTAAGGAAAGAGGGAGGAGCATGAGGCCTTGCTTAAGAAACACCGGAATGAGCCTCCTCCCCTTAGGGTTTTGACTTTGTGGCCCTGCCATTGCAACACTAGAAAGCCTAACCCTCTTGTCCTTGAATTTAGATTCTCCCGAGACTTTAGCCTTGCTCCTTGACTCCATTATACCCTAAGGCACTAGTCTAATTATCCAACGTTGAGTCTATTGTATCAAAACAACCTTTTCAAATTTGAAACCCTAACTAACCCTAGCGACTTACTAACCCTAATTTTATGATGACATCATGCCTCTTTTGAACTATTGTTTGATATAAAATGTTGTGGCTTTGTCATCTAGCAATAGACATTGAAGTGTTGATTATTTTCATTGGCTAATTTGCAAAACGTCCACCTCTTTGCCTATCAAACTAACCCTACAACTAGGCTGACGTCACCTCTAGTATAGTGATGTAGCAAACTTTGTATGTGATCATATGATGATATTTAATGCGTTGTGATAATTCAAGGATTGATTTTATACATTGAATGCTATATCATTTCCAGTGCTATTGATAAGTAATATTATAAACCATTGTCATTTTTTGCAATCATTGACTTTGTCAATAATTACTGCTATATGTGGTCATATATGATAAAGATAGTCATTAGTTAATGAAGTACTAACCACTGTTGCACATTTTAGTTTTATTTGCTTTGTATCGCAAACAGGTGCCTGTTCTGTGGAACACCTTCATTTCGACTATCTTCTTGGCAGTAATCTGTGAAGGGAAAACCTACTTTGACCTTTTGAGCTTTAATCTCTTGATCATTTTCCTTTCAATACCCAAGATTACTAGGGAAGTTTCCCTTGGGATTAGCCACCCTGAATAGAAAGATCTCCCCATCGAGGTGACAGTGGGTGGGGAAGCTATTGTTACGCCAGTTTGACCTTTACTTTTAAGCTATTTGACCTTGACTGCAAACTAAGCGATAACAAGGTCAAAGGGAATGAGAATTTGGTATGAAATTTGAAGAAGAGCTTGTATGGCCTAAAACAAGCTCCAAGGCAGTGGTATTTGAAGTTTGACAAGTTCATGACAGAACAAGGTTATAGTAGATGTCATTATGATCACTGTGTTTATTTTAAAAGGATAGAAAATGGAAGCTATATTATATTGCTATTGTATGTAGATGACATGCTTGTTGTAGGGTCTAATATGAAAGATATAAATATGCTCAAGAAGAAATTAGCCAATTCATTTACGATGAAGGATTTGGGTGCTGCAAAGAAAATCCTTGGCATGAGAATAACAAGAGACAGAAAAAAATCGCAAATTGACATTATCTCAGGGTGAGTACACAGAGAAGGTGTTGGAGAGGTTTAGAATGCAAAATGCAAAACTAGTTAGTACACCTTTGTCTAGCCATTTCAAATTAACTAAGGAAATGTGTCCCGAGACATAGGAGGAGATAGAATACATGTCCAGGGTCCCTTATTCATCAACAGTTGACAGCTTGATGTATGCAATGGTTTGCACAAGACCAGATATTGCACATGCAGTGGGAGTTGTGAGCAGGTATATGAACAATCCAGGTAAAGAACATTGGGAGGCAGTAAAGTGGATTCTCAGGTATTTGAGAGGTACTACTACTCATGCATTATGTTTTGGAGGTTCAGACACTTTTCTACATGGATATATTGATTCAGATATGGCAGGTGATAAAGATAACAGGAGGAGCACCACAGGGTATGTTTTTACTATAGGTGGAACAACAGTAAGTTGGATTTCGAAACTACAAAAGTTTGTTGCACTTTCAACAATAGAGGCAGAGTATGTTGTTGCTACAGAGGCTAGTAAAGAGATTATTCGATTACAAAGGTTTATGGAGGAATTGGGAAAGAAGCAGGAGAATAATAGGTTGTACTATGACAGTCAGAGTGCCATTCACCTTGCAAAGAACTCATCCTTCCATTCAAAGACTAAGCATATACAGTTTAGGTACCACTTCATATGATCCGCCTTGGAAGATGGACATTTGAAGTTGGAAAAGATACACACTAGCCAGAATCCTACAGACATGTTAACAAAGGGAGTGACCAAAGAGAAACTGAGTTCCTGCTCAGTTTCAGTTGGTCTTCAAGAATGAATATGAAGATGAGAAATTTTCCAGGTCCAAGAAGGTTCAGAGTCCAACATATACAATAGCGGTGGAGTTGTTGAGATCAGTCTCCAAGTGGGTTGTCGGTTGTGGAGCCTGATTATCTTCCTGATTCAGAGGTCCTTGCTTTCAGCCGTGTTTATACCCCATGAAGTATTTACACCCCAGAAGTATGTACACTCTTCCATGCGGGGGAGTGCAGAGGGGGGGTACCCCCTCTACGGGGTCCGGGGGGGCTATCCCCCCAAGTGGGAGGGTCTGGGGGAAAGTGGGCCCCCAGTAGGGGTTCGAGGGAGAACCCTCGAAGGAAAAATTTCCTTGTAAATGTATATTGTAATTTCATTGTAAATATGGGCCGTTCATTATAAGGTCGCAGATCTAATAGTAGAGATTATGTTAGGGTTTTTTTTCCCTAGAAGGCAACCCTCTTTTATGAGGGAAATGTATTGTAACTATGGATGATGGCGAATATTGTATTCCAAGAGAGGAGACTGTGAGAGAAAGAAGAGGAAGTTACAACAAGTTTTGTTGTAGGTTGTATCCCTTCATTTGCTAGATAATAATAAAAGGAAGGACCTAGCAATTTCTCTGGTGGATGTAGCCCAGACTGGGTGAACCACATAAATCTGTGTCTCTTTTGTATTGTGTATCTTCTGTGTTTTGTTTCCGCATTTGTTTTATTTTATTGCTCCACGGTCCTATTTTTCTAACAATGATATCAAATGGATTAGTGACATCGCGACAAGAATGGACACAAAAATCATGGTATTAAAGGTGCTAAGAAAATGCCACAAGGAGGAAGTCTTGGCTGGGGTTGTCCCAACTGCAACAAAGTGTGTCGAGGGAACCACAATTATCTGGGCCCCTTATTTGTTGAATATGTTTCTAGACGAATGCAAGGATGCTCAGGATCTGGGGACATAATTTCATTATTCATGGTTGATCATCCTAATAGCCATTATGGGATGGAAGGAACCAAACTATGCATTTTTCTCCACTAGACCCAAACCTAATCATGGAGTGAGATACTTATAGATTGGAGCCACTTCAGACGCCAAGAATAGAAGAATGAATGCATCTATATTCAAAGGATATCTTTGCGACCTACATGAGACCATCACCAACATTTGGAGGATAACAATGCAGGCTATGGAAAACTATCAGGGCATAGCCAACTTCAAAGCCACTAGATATGCAATGTGGATCCAGGCACAGAAGGACCCCAACAAGTAATGGCTATTACAGAGGGGGACATAGAAATGGCCATCAAATATTAGGAAGACGAATGGAGGATTCCAATCCTCACTCGAGACATACCTATAGGGGTAAAGGAGGATGAGGAAATCCATGAACATACACATGTTGAGGAGGTAGAGAAAGAACAAACACAACCACAGGAACTCACAGTGCCCAAGGAACTAAGGACAGGTCAGAACAAGCCACAACAGAAGAAAGGGGGGACATCCAAGACAGGAGCCCATATGGGGAATAATAAAAACACACAGGCACCCCAAATATAGCAAAAACAGGCTAAGGTAGCATAGGGGACAACATCAAGCCCCACTCCATAAGAGCCAGGCCAGACTAAGCGACCAACTACTTAGACGGGGGGCACGCGCAAGAAGATGAAGGCACATAGAACACCTCCAGAATACATGATCACGCAGGATGATGCCTAAATGGTGGCCCAAGTGGTGCAGGATCAAAAATTTGATGATTTTGAGAATGTTGTGCGCCAAAGGGACAAAATTGAAGAAGAGTTGGTATACATGTGACAGATCCTCCGGTAGATCAGAGAATCATAGGCAACTAAAAATAGCATAGAAACAGGCCCGTCATCATCATAGATAGGAGGAGAACCAAGAGCAAGTGAGCAAGACACATTCCAGATGATAGCACAATCGATTTCAACATTTCACGTCACACCCAGCATGTTGCGCATGGACGAGATTGTGGGGCAGACACCCCTAAAGGACTTGGCTCAATTACAGTTGGTATTGTCGCAGATAGAAACCAAGGCCCTATATAAACGGTAGGTCAGCGTTACACATGAGGTATAGTCTCATGCACAGACAAATACAACTGAATTGCAGTAGGTAAAGGATAAATGGGATGAGTTGGAATTGGCATTCGAGCATGCCAAGCTCAAGACCAAAGAGGAGAGGGAATGCATGAAGGGACTGGAACATAAAGTGGTTGTAGCCTACGAGAAGATTCCAAAGACCGTGCATACGCCGAACTCATGATGATAGAGAAGATTGATCAAATTGTGTAGAAAATCGACCAATACCCACAAGAGATTGAGAATCTCTACGAGCAGCTCACACCTACCAATCCACCGGAGGTGCGGGAGAAAAGGAAACAGGAGGCAAAAACGCGGATACAAGAGATAGAATGACAAGTCCACGCAACAAACAACTTGTTTGATAAAGTAGCACAGCTCTAGACAAAGCTAGAAGAGGATCAATAGCTTCAGTAGTGGGACCAGGAAGGCGAAAGGATAAGTGCATCTATCCAAGACCTCAAGCAGAGGAAGAAGACAATGTCAATCAAAGAGTGCATCAAAGGGGCGTAGGACATAAATAAATTGCGGATATAACTCTTAACTACTGCGCAGACACAGAAAAACGAGAGCCAGGCTCAAATGGAACCACTCCAGGAGAGAGAAACATAGGTCATTCCATAGGCAGATGAAGCCAAAACATATATGGCACAAACCCAGGCAGAATGTGCGAAGTTGGTCAGCGACGAGATTGCAGGGCAGGTATTGGACGCACTCAAGGAGAAGACTGCACAAGCCCAAACGCAAGAAATGGAGCTCATGGAGAATTTCCAAGTGATCACCAGGGAGATCGATGACTCACACAGAGGTTAGGTGGCTCAGGAATGGCCACATATCAGTGTTGGGGGCCTGTTGGAAGCATGCCAAAGTGGAAATAAAGGATATTTTGGGAAGGAAGGCATGCACGAGGAACGTGATAGCTAGAAGGAAGAGCAACATGCATGCATGCATGGAATACCTAATGACGTTAGGGTTAGGGTTTTTGTACTACATTGTAATGGCTGATGAGACAAAAATGTATATATAAATATGCTTAGGGATTCATTATAGGGAGATGATGTGGGGATTCGAATGATATAGAGCGGAGATAGAGAAAACTTTTAGAGAGTTTTGGGGAAACACTACTGTAATCTGATACCTTTTTGTAAGTTGTTGAGTTGTAGAGGAGTAAGGAGGGTAGAGCTTGAGGGTTATATCTCAGGCTGAGGAGCCAATCTAGTATTCCTCATAATAGATCTCTACTCGACTGAGAGGAGTTGTAAAGCACATGACGTTGTATTTTTGGAACTTCCATAATAGAATATCATAAGAGCCTAATCTTTGTGGACGTAGCCCAAGAGGGGGTGACCATGGTAAAACATGTTTTATGTGATTGAATGTTAATGCCTCTTGTATTGTTTATGAGAAGATAGTAGCATAATGAATGAATGGGTTGGTTATATTACATGCATAATCGTGAATGACAGTTTATTTCTTTAATAATTTAAATAGAACTCCCAACGCATATTTCTCAGATCTCCACTCAATCTTTGACTACAAACACTTGAGTATTGCAGTCACCCATTAAGACTATCTCGGGTGAGACTGTGCAGTGCACTTTGTGTATTGCATTGCCTTCTGGTTTACCAGGAGGGCCAATAGTTTTAGAGTCTTTGTTGGAACCACAATAGACTTGAACCTTGGTTCAATTATGTTAAAGGTATAAACTCAGATATCTAAACCAACAAGCCTCCTTACAGTTGGTGCCGGAGAACACAGGGAGTTGGAGCTTCCTTTAGGTTGGAGCTTCAGAATCAGGGGGTTGTATCCTCCTTCTAGTTGAAGCCAGATAATTAAGGGAGTTGTAGCTTCCTTCAGGTTGGAGCATGTAAATAGGGGTCATAGCCTCCTTCCAGTTGTAGCTAGAGAATTGGGAAGTTGGCGCTTCCAATGAATTTATTGTTTTTATATATAAGAAAAGAATTATGTGGTTTTCTCCCATTTGGGTTTCCATGTAAATTATGGTGTTGTTTGTTTATGTTGATTTCTATTATGCTCTATTGATTTATACTACTCATGATATATTGTTGATGATGTTAATGACTACATATTGTGGTTAAAATTTCTCATACTGATTCACCCCCTCTCAGTATTCCAACAATTGGTATCAAAGAAGGTCCTTCAAGAAATCGTTTAACCACTGGAAGGAGATCATGGAATACACTAATATTAGAGCACCAAGGTTTGTTGGACAAAACTATTTCTTTTGGAATAAAATGATGCAAACCTTTTTACAGTCACAAGGATTTGATGTTTGGAAGTCAATAGTAGATGGATATGTAGAATCAACCACTCCCGCAACTAACAAATATGGAAAGAAACTCAATGAAAACAAATCAAAGAATAAAGGAACCATTATGAGTAGTCTAGATGATTCAGTATTTTTAAAAGTTATACATTGCAAGACTGCAAAGGATCTTTGGTATAAACTTCAAAAGATTTACGAAGGAGATACCAAATTCAAGGGAGATAAACTTCAAACCCTTAGAGCTACGTTTGAACAACTAAAGATGAAACAAGACAAAGACATTGTAGCTTAATTTATATGAGTTGAAGAAACAATGAACACTAATATAGGACTGGGAGAATAATTTGATGAGTCATTGGTCATTCAAAAGGTTTTTAAGATATCTACCTATGATATTTGATCCTAAGATCTCAACCCTGGAAGAAATAACAGATCTTGACAGTTTGAGCATGGACGGGATACATAGAATATTCACATCTTATGAAATGAGGATAGATCAAGAGAACCTAGTCACGAAGGAAGAAACATTCAAATCATCCAAGAAGACAAAGAAGAAAAACAAGAAAAAGTCAAAACCAGATTGCAGCTGCAACAATGATTCAGAGGAAGATGAAGAAGTGGCAAACTTCGTAAGGAAGTTAGAAAGATGAAGAAGTGGAAAACTTTGCATGCTCCCATTGAAATGTTTTAATTGTGATGGTATTGTTCATTTTAATTCTAAATGTCCTTATGCTAAGAATAAAGGTAGAAATGAAGAAGAAGGTCCTAATAAGAAAAAGAAAAATCAAAAGGGAGACAAGAGAAGGAACAAAAATAAATTCTTCAAGAAAATTTTCTACTCAAAGAAAGACAAGTCTTCATCAAACGAGGATGATGATAATGACAATGATTCAAAAAGAGTACTCTTCATGGAAGTATAATATGATGAAGAATCTTCTGAATATTTCAAAGAAGAAGGTGAAGTCAATCTCAAAGAATAATTAATCAATGCCTTAGAATAACTAGGGAAAGAAAGAAAGAAAATCAAGTCACTCAAGGCAGAGTTAAAGAAGAAAGAAGGATCTCAAAATTCCAAGTCATAATAAATCGAGTAGATAATCACGAAGTTAAAAATCCAAGTAGAATAAGGAAGAAATATTGAAGAAACACTCAGAAATCAGTTAGAAGATAAGGAGAAGATGATTGAAATCTTGGAAGCAGAAATAGTCACCTTAAGAAAATATCTTTAGAAGAAAGATATGCAACAAAATAGCACCAAAATATTGGATGAGATCATTAGAAATAAAAGGCCATACTATGACAGGTCTGGGATAGGATACAACCACATGCAGACTGAGAAAGGTTCAAACTCCAAAACAACATAACAGGAACAAAGAACCTATGTAGAAATAGTCAAAGGTACTCAAGAAGAAAATCACTGAGGAACCGAACTACCTAGAAGATTCAAAACACAGAACCAACAATCATCAACATATCAAGAAGAAGAAGGCTTCATAAGAGAAATACCTTTCAAAAGATCCCCTACATCTAAGTATCAAACTATTTTTCTTGGTTTATGTTATTCTTGTAACAATTTTGGTCACAAAGATTCAAAATGTAGAGCCTATGCCAAGAAAAAAAACAACTATGAAGGTTATTCAAACAACAATTATCCTAGAAAGTCACATGAAGCACAGAGCATAAATCACAACAGTTTTGGTTCACTAAGTAATGAAGTAGAGTGCTACAAGTGAAACAATTTTGGACAGATGGCCAAAGATTGTAGATTGATTGTTCCTCCAAGACAACCAAAACAAGATATCAAACAAGAACCACAAAGGATATAGAGAAGGAAACGTGATCAATTCAAGCGCAACACAAGAAAATTGGGTGGTACGTTGATAGAGGTTGTTCGAAGCATATGACAGGTGACAATAACATATTTCTCACTCTGAAAAGGAATGATATGGATCAACTTCATTTGGAAATGACAAATCAACCATAATTATAGGAAGAGGTAGAATCAAGCTTGGAAGCAAAGATACCAAGGTATAAAATGTTCTATTGGTTGAAGATATGAAGCACAATCTACTAAGTATAAATAAAATATGTGATCAAGGACACAAACTTTGATTAAAAAAAATGTGAGAAAAGGAAATAAGGATCAAGAAAGTTGCTGGCTACCACTATAAGAACTCCAAAAAACATATATGTCCTTAATGAAATTGGAAAAGAAAGATGTCTCTTAGGAAAGGAAAATAAAATTTGGCTTTGGCACAAAAGAATGGGTCAGATGAATTTTGATAACCATGTCAAAATCAGCAAAAAGGAAGCAATGAAAGAAATTCCTGAGATTTCAAAGCCAACAAATACTCTATGTGAGCATTGTCTACAAGGTAAACAAACCATGACCAAGTTCAAATCAAAAGAGTATTCCATGACAAAACCATTGGATATTGTACACACTAACCTATGTGGACCTACAAGAACGAAGGGATTGAATGACGAGCATTATTGTATGCTATTAGTGGATGACTACAAACGAATGATTGCAATTTTGTTTCTCATAAAGAAGTCAGAGGCATTTGAACACTTCAAGATATACAAACATATGGTTGAAACCAAGATGGATTTTAAAATCAAGTGTTTGAGACCAGATAATGGTAGAAATTTTACATCAAATGAATTTATGGATTTCTATGGTGAACATGGAATAAAAATACATTTCTTAGAAGCTAGGACACCTCATCAGAATGGAATTGTCAAAAGAAAGAACATAACCGTATAGGAAATGGCAAGAACCATGTTGAAAGATTCCAAGTTGAGTGACATCTTTTGGGAACATGGAGAAATTCATATCTTGAACAAATGAATGATCAGAAGTAACAGTGGAAAGACTCCCTATGAGTTATGGAAAGGAATACCAATGAGTGTTAAGCATTTCAGAGTATTTGGAAGCAAATGTTATATCAAATGAGAATATGGAAGGCTTGGAAAATTTGACTCTCAAGTTGATAAGGGCATACTGGTTGGGTATTCAAGCAAAATCAAATCATATAAATGATTTAGTCCAAGACCAACCAAATCGTGGAAAGAATCAATGTAATGATTGATGAGACATATGTACAGAGGGTCAAAGAAGGAAGAAAGGATCCATAAGAATAGAGTGGTGAAGAATATTTGAAAGAAGAAGAAAAAGAAGAATAAGAGCAGGAAGAACCAGGACAAGAAGATGAGAAGCAAGATATTGAGATACCTCCAAAGACACCTAGCCGATGAGTGCAAAAAAACCATCCACTAGAGAAGATTATTGGAAATAAAGATGTAGGAGTTGAAACCCGAATAAGAATCTGTTCACCATAACAAAAACATCTAGCACTGTTATCTGCAATTGAACCAAACAGTCTTGAAGAAGCCAACAATGATGAACACTTGGTCAAGGCTATGGATGAAGAATTGGATCAGATAGAGAAGAATGACACATGGGAACTGGTTCCAAGGCCGAAGAACAAAAATGTGATTGGCACAAAGTGGGTTTTCATGAACAAATTGGATGATGATGGACAGGTAACCATAAACAAAGCAAGATTAGTATGCAAAGGATATTCTCAAATTGAAGGTATAGATATTGAAGAGACCTTTTCCCCAATTGCTAAGATGGAAGAAATATGATTAATATTAGCCTATGTATGTTCTAAAAGAATCAAGGTATATCAGATGGATGTAAAATCAACCTTTCTAAATAGAGAATTATAAGAAGAAGTCTACATCAAACAACCTAAAGGATTTCTATTATCATAAAAGGAATATTACGTTTGCAGACTAAAGAAAGCATTGCATGGACTCAAGAAGGCCCCCAAAGCATGGTATTCAAGATTAGACAAGTATCTAAAACAACAAGTATTTAGGAAGGGAAATGCAAAACAATCTCTACATAAACGTGGATCGAGACAGTATATTGATAATTGAAGTTTATGTAGATGATATTATCTTTGGGAGCAATGATGACAGGATGTGTTAGAGGTTTGCCAAAGACATGCAGAATGAGTTCAAAATGTATTTTCTTGGTGAGTTGACCTTATTTTTGGGATTACATATATGTCAATGTGATCAAGGTATTTTCATCTCCCAGACTAAGTACATAAGAGAAATACTAAATAAATTTGGAATGGAAGACTACAAACCTGTAAGTACTCCTATGTAGACCTGTTGCAAGTTGAGCAAGGATGAAAAATATAAGGATGCATATCAAATACCCTAAAAATCAATGATTGATATCTTACTCTATGTAACAATGTCAATACCAGATGTGATGCAAGCAGTTGGACAGGTTGCAATATTTCAAGCAGCACCGAAAGAAACACATGTTATGGCAATAAAAAGAATATCCAGATATCTCAAGGAAACAAAAGAGTTTGGATTATGGTATCCAAAAGGGAATGATCTATCTTTGGTCACCTACACAAATGCAGATTGGGAAAGCAACATTGACGATAGAAGAAGTACAAGTGGAGCATATTTATACTTGGGTGAGTGTCTAGTATCATGGCTAAGCAAGAAAAAATCATCAATATCTCTGTCCACAACGTAAGAAAAATATATTGCAGTGGCATCATGTTGCACTCAAGTTCTCTAGATGAAGTAAACCTTGCAAGATATACAGGTGGAATATGACGAGCCTATTTCGACACTATGTGATAACACTAGTGCTATCGGTATCTCTAAGAATCTAGTAATGCATTCCAATATGAAGCACATTCCGATCAATTTTCACTTTCTATGGGAATAGGTTACAGAGACGAACATAAAGCTAGAGTACATTGGGACAATAGAGAAGATTGCATATATCATCACCAAACCTCTTTCGAGGGAGAATTTTGAGTATATTTGACATAAACTTGGAGTAGTTTCTGCCCCACAATGATCCACACGACATTGGACACAATAAGATAGGGGGAGAGAAGTAAATAATTGTTTGAATGCTTTTCATATAGATTAGAGATTTACACAAGGAAGCACCATGAAGAGAAAGAACAGGATTGTAGATAGGGGGAGAAAACCCAAGAAGAATTACCCTTTTCCATTGATGTCAAAGGGGGAGAGAAAGAATAGATGCATGGAAACATGGGGAGTGATTAGTCACAGTGGGAAATATGGTCACAAGGGGGAGCATGATCAAGAGAATGATTGTTCCCATGCCATCAGTGTTTCCATCAATGCCAAAGGGGGATGTTGTTGGACAATTGGTTTTTATTGATGTCAACAAGAAATGGATTGATGTCAACATATGTGATGGGTGTATTTGTATAATTCCCTAAAGTGGTCCCCTTATGGTGTAGCTCTAAGCATGGCCCTCACGGGAAGACACTTTGAAGAAGTATACAAGAAAACCATAAGTATGGTTATGGAACCCGTATTTGATCACAAAACTAGGTCATGAAGGAAAGTAAATGCAGGTAACTCACTCATGAATGGTATTCCTCGTCATGTCATTTTTGGTGATAGGTGGTATGCCACATAGTTCCTCGCGGTTGAGGAGTTATGGCCTTGTGAACTTAGAAGCCCCTAGTTGGTTACAAGTCTTTAATGAAAGGGTAAAGTGGTTGTAACAAGAAAGTCTAGAAGACCCTAATATTTAGGAAAGAGGTTACCCAAAAAAAGTATAAATACACCTCAAGGAGTCATTCATAAGTACATTCACTCACTTATTCTATTGAATTTATTCTAGTGAACTAGTGATATCATTGGAAATTTTTGCGATGATTAAATATGAGGTAGAGACAAGTGAGGAGTGTGGGAGTTTCGGGGTTTCCATGAAGAGGGAAAATTTCAAAGGAAACCCTAGTTTAGTTCACCCTCACGAGTTAGACTACTAGTGTCCCACGAGGCATCCCCGCGGGTTGCTTAGGGATCATCATGTGAGGCCTCGCATGACAGGATGTCTTAGTCCTGCGAGGACAAGATAGATTTGGGGGTGATTCTTGTACCAAGTCCTTGAGGTCAGAAGTAAGCTTATAGGTCATATCTACTGATTATCAGGTCAGCTATAGAGGTATTGTTATGTGCTTGTTGTGAATATTATATTTGGTTATGGTATGGTACATGCTTGAGGTATGTTTGGTTTGGCACATGATTGAGGTACATCTTGGCTACATGGTTGATTGAGGTATATGCTTGTATCATATTATGACTTGATTGTTATGGTTCATCTTTGAGATGTGGATGTATGGTTGAGGTATACACTTGATGTATGGTGGCATATGCATAAGGCACATGCTTTGGTTATTTGAGGCACTTCATTGATGATATGGTATAGGTCTATAGATGATTTATACTATGGTACATGGTACTATTTTTATATGTGATTGATGTTCTAATACATGGTACATGATTGGATACTCATCATTGATCTTTTGGTATCTAAATTTGGCATATATTACGATACCTGATTGATTCATATTATACTACATATGTTGGTATAAAATTGATGGACGATATGGTAAAGTATTTGGTATATCTTATGTTTATGATTAGTTACAGGTTGATGGTAAAGTGACATTGATAGGTTGGATACAGAGACAGGTTGATGTGGTAGGTTACAGGTTGATGGTATAATGACAGTGGTAGTGACAGTGACCATGGGAGTGACAACGATAGTCGCAGTGACATTGGTAGTGATTGTGGTAGTGACAATTGGTCTACATTTATATTTCAAAGCGGCATAATGGGGTAAGGAAAGGGGGTTTTAGCCTCATTTTGGTTGGTGTAAAATAACAAAGGGAGTTGGATCTTCCTTCAGGTTGGAGCTTGAGAATCAGGAGGTTGTATCCTCCTTTTGGTTGGAGCTTGAGAATCAGGAGGTTGTATCCTCCTTCTGGTTGGAGCCATAGAATTAAAGGATCTGTATCTTCCTTCATGTTGGAGCCTGTAAATAGGGGGTTGTATCCTCCTTCCAGTTGTATTTGGAGAATTGGGAAGTTTTTTCTTTCAATTAATGTATTATTTTGATATATAATAAAAACATTATTTGGTTTTCTCCAATTTGGGTTTCCACGTAAATTCTAGTGTACTTTGTTTCTATGGATGTCTATTATGATCTATTGATTTATAATTCTCATGATATATTGATAATATACTACTGATGATTTTAATGATTACATATTGTGGTTAAAAGTGATAGTAAAAGTTCTCATACAGATTCACCCCCCCCCCCCNCTTAGTATTCCAACATAGGAGGTGACATAGGGGAATAAAGAGCAAGACATTGAGCTTGTTGAGGAATTCGTTGGGACTCATGAGGCCAAATGTCAATGTGCTAGGGTCTTCCTTCAACAAACATGCCATATAATCATCAAACACCTTGCACCACCAAACCCTATCCTTCCAAGTGATGATGCCATGCCCCAAAAGTGAAGTGTATGGCCTCCAAAGGAAAACGTTGGGGCTAGGAAGGCTAGGAACTCACCTCCAATGGATAATCAAATGCATCCAAAGGAAACGTCCCTCAACCAAGTTGTCCCAATGAGTGGGGTATTTCATTCACTCTATGGGATTCATGCCCCCATGAAGGCCCAAGCAAGGTTTGTTCCTCCACAAGTATCCACCAAGCAAGGTCTTGCAAAGACTAGTAAATTCTCCCTCCAGGGATCTCAAGTCATATGTATCATCCCAAGTAAATCACATTTAATACAAGAACCATATAAACATGTGCATCAAATATACCCTTTCAAATCAAACAAGTGCTCAAAGACCCTGTGCAATTTTCCAAATGTACATATGGGAGGGGTTTCATAATGCCCTATTGGGTGAACCAATTCCTCAAGTAGGGGATGTTCCCAAGGAGAATCCTTTCTAGGTCATGTAGTGAATATGAGGTGGATGGTGTTAGACTTCTAGGTATGGGATTTTATGAATTACAAGGGCTCGTATTATCTCATTTATGGAAGGTGGAATGTAAGATGGGGAGTGGTATGATGACCATTTAGGGTGACCCTCTAGTAGCAACCCTTTTCCTGAGGGTGGCCACTTACTAGGAAACCATGACACTCACCAAGGTGAAATAGGGAAAAAAGTGTAATTTCCAAGAAGATGATCCATAATCAAGATAAGATTTAATTCAACATATTCAAATGCTTCAAGTATTAAGCTGACACTTACCATGACACTTGACTTGTTACCTCATCGAACAAGATCCACTGTCTTTTGGAAGCAAGTTGGTGTGGTGAATGCCATCATGATGAGTGGAGAAGTATGTGTTAATGTTTATGCCATTATTATAGTTCTTTGCATTTCAATAGATAAGAGCATCATAAGAACAAGATCACTGAGAAATACACACTCACAAGAGACACATCATTTATCCTGGGAAACCCTCTAGGGGAAGAAAACCCAACAAAAACTTCCTTATCATAAATAGCTTATACAATGTTCAAGAGATAACTCATAACAATACAGATATTCCTCCCCAAGAGATGTGCCACTCTTCTCCCTCTCTCCAACTGGTAATTGCAGCTTGCCTCATAAGAGAATGAGCAAGTGAGTTGTGTGTAAGAAGTGAGGTGCTAGCCTCTTATTTATACAAGACTAGCATGTGTGAGAGGGTTTCACTGGCAAGGCCAACCTCTCACTCTGGGTGGGTAAACCCACCTTTATTTAATTCTAGGTCTTCAATAATAACTGATGGGGCTGACTTCTTATTCTGCCCTTTATAATTCTCCGATGACCAATCTGCAAAAGGGGATTTGGTCCTTATACAATTACCGACATGATTAATCCACAATGGGGATTAATCCTAATAATAAAATACCAATAATAATAAGAATGCTCTTCGCAGTTACATTATTTCAACACTCCCCCTTAACAAGAAGGGTATTCTTCATCAGCATCAGGTGAGAGAGGTCTGCATCATTAGTGGCATCTAAAGGACAGTATCGTCAATATCATCTTGAACCATTGGCTAGCATATTTAAGAGTCATCGAAAGTTTTCTTCATCGATAGCATCATCATTCTCGAAAAGAATGCCATCATCATCTGCATCAATATGTATCAATAAAGTGATACCTCATCACAGCACTAGGCTGGCACATCACAGTACTACACTGGCTCAATGTCAGTCACATCTTGCTTTACGTCTAACAACTAGGTCAAAAGCAAGGAATATCATCATCTCTCTTTACGTCTAACAACTAGGTCAGAAGCGAGGAATCACAACATCATGCTTTATGTCTAACAACTAGGTCAGAAGCATGACTCATCTTGCTTTACATCTAACAACGAGGTCAGAAGCAAGGAACACATCAATATCTCACTTTACGTCTAACAACGAGGTCAGAAGCGAGGAATCATCTTGCTTTACGTCTAACAACTAGGTCAGAAGCAAGGATCACACAGCGTCATGCTTTACATCTAACAACGAGGTCAGAAGCATGACTCATCTTGCTTTATGTCTAACAGCGAGGTTAGAAGCAAGGAATATATATACTCCCCCTTTCATGGAGGGTCCTTTCGGACTATACCAAGCTTATCTCGAAAGTGTTCAAACTTTACACGAGATAGAGGCTTAGTCAACACGTCAGCAACCTGTTCATCCGTGCTAATGTACTGGAGCTTCAAGGCTCCTCTCTGTACCATGTCATAGATGAAATGATAGAGGATCTCTATGTGCTTCGACCTATCGTGGAACACAGGATTCTCTGTCATTTTTATGTAGCTTTGATTGTCACATAGAATCGCGGTTGCTCTCATCTCCAAATCAAATAGG
>JASDQU010099843.1:552499-583515 GCA_032191745.1 Picea mariana
AATCTCTTTAATATTTCAACCATGTACTTCCCCTGGTTAAGGAAGATTCTTTCTGGACTCTGCCATACCTCAAGACCTAGGAAGTAATGCATTATGCCAAGGTCTTTCATTTCAAATTCTATGGCAAGTCTCTGTTTACATTTAGTGATGAGATTTTCTTCTCCAGTTAAGAATAAGTCATCCACATACATTGGTAATATTACTGGTTCATTATCCATAATATTGAAGTAGAGATTTGAGTCTGCTTTACTCTTGGTAAAGCCTAAGCTCGTCAAGAAACTGTATGTACGGCCATACCAAGCTCTGGGAGCTTTCTTCAATCCGTATAAGGCTTTCTTCAATCAGTAGACATGAGACTTCCTATATTCAACCTCAAAGCCTTGGGGTTTCTCTATATACACTTCCTCTTCGATAACATCATTCAGGAAAGATGTCTTCACATCCATTTGGTGCAGCTTCCACTTCATCTTGGCAGCAAGAGCTATAATGGTTATGATCGAAGTGTATCTTGCCACAAGAGCGAATGTCTATTCATAGTCGATACCTTCCTTCTGGGAAAAGCCATGAGCAACAAATCTTACTTTATATTTCTCAATACTTCCATTAGCAGCATGTTTTATTTTGAAGAGCCATTTTGATGATACCACATCCTTACTTTTTGGTCTAGGAACTATTTCCCATACATCATTCTTTATTATGGATTGGTATTCCTCTATCATGGCATCTGCCCATTCCTTCTTTTGGATGGCCTCTTCAAAGCATGTGGGTTCTTCATCAAGTAGATTTCACATCAAAGTCGTGTAACTGGAGAATGGCTTTGGTCTTTTCACCTGTCTCGTGGTTCCTTCTAGAACACCATACTTCTCTCCATCTTGAATAATCTCTCTTGCCCAAGAAGGCTTTCTTTTATGGGAGAAGTTCATTTGAGGAGGTTCTTGAACTTTTGTTATATCATGATCTTCAGGATTCTCCTCATCAGGGGAAATTACGACTTCCCTTATAGGTTCTGCAGCTCTGGGAACTTCCCTCATGGATTCTGTAGTCCTATGATTTATAGGTTACTCTTCATATACTTCTTCAAGCTGGCATCTTCTTGATTTCTTAAGTGTTTCTTCTTCATCAAAGGTCACATCCCTGTTGATCTCAATATGGTGGTGACCAGGTATGTAGATTCGGAAGGCCTTGGATACTTCACAGTATCCCATGAATATTCCCTTCTTTCCAGAGGGTTCCAGCTTGTTTCTTTTCTCTTTCAATATATGGATAAACACTGGACAACCAAATATTTTGAGATAGATTACCTCTGGCTTCTTTTTGGTGAACATTTCTTCTGGGGTCTTGAACCCAAGTGCACTATCGGATAATTTGTTCTGCACATAAACAACTGCCATTGATGCTTCTACCCATAAGCACATAGGAATATCTTGATCGTGAATCATGGTCTTTACAGCTTCCATAATTTTTCTGTTCTTCCTTTCAGCTACACCGTTTTGCTGAGGATTATAGGGAGTAGTGAGTTCCCTCTTGATCCCAACATCTCTGCAGAATTTTACGAACTCCTTTGAGGTATATTCTCCTCCATTATCTGACCTGAGTATCTTAATCTTTCTTTCGGAAAGATTCTCTATCAAGGATTTGAATTCCTTGAATTTATTGAATACCTCATCTTTAGATTTTAAGAAATATATCCAGGTCTTACGAGAATAGTCATCAATAAAATATACATAGTATACATACCTACTAATGGAGGATGATGGCATTGGGCCACACACGTCTGAATGGATGAGTTCCAATGCTCCTTTTGCTTTGCTGTCCCTTTTTGGAAAAGGGTTCTTGATTTTCTTCCCTTGCACACATCCATTGCATATGCCTTCCTGATCAACCTTGAGTTCTGGTAAACCTGTGACAGCTTTGCATATGTATGGTAGCGCCTTGTAGTTTATGTGGGACAATCTTCTATGCCAAATTTCGCATGAGTTTTCAATGGCATGGATCATGGCAGTTTCTGGGTGACCCTTCAGCTTATATAGACCATTTTCTTCACTTCCGATGACGATTGCTTCATTTAAGGGTTCTCCCTTAGCCCACATAAGAACTTCTCCATCTATGAAGGAAACTCTATAGCCTTTCTTGTCTAAAGCTGATATGGAGAGTAAGTTCTTCTTTAGGCCCAGTACATAGAGTANTATATAGACCATTTTCTTCACTTCCGATGACGATTGCTTCATTTAAGGGTTCTCCCTTAGCCCACATAAGAACTTCTCCATCTATGAAGGCAACTCTATAGCCTTTCTTGTCTAAAGCTGATATGGAGAGTAAGTTCTTCTTTAGGCCCAGTACATAGAGTACGTCCTTCATTGTTATTGATTTTTCTAAATCTAGCTTGTAGTTTGATTCTCCTATTCCCTTGATGGGATATTGATAATCATCTCTAAGAGTTACTTTATGAGAAAACTTCTTTTCTGAAATACAAGAGAGAGTATTTTTCTTACCCGTCATATGCTTTGATGCTCCGCTATCAATGAGCCATGTGTCCTCTCTAGGTGATACAGATCCTGAGAGATATGAGATCAAAACATGGTCCTTGATCATCTTCATAGGTGGTTCTTCATCTTCAACTATGTGAGCATGTTGCCTTTTGTGCTTCCTCTTGTACTCTTCTCTTCTGACTGGATAATTATTCTCCTTGTGTCCCATATTATCACAATGATAGCATTGTATAGATGAGAGATCTCGTCCCTTGTGTTGTCCTTTCTTCTGAAAATTTCTTGAATGAGATTCTTGGTTGTTGAATTTGTTTGATGGTTGCGGTTCTCTATGAGATTCCCTTTTGAAGTAGGGTTTCTTCCTTCCTCCTTTTGTATGAGTATCTAGGGCTTGATCATCGTCCCTTGCTAGTAGTGCTTCACGGTTGGCTACCCTTGTCTCTTCTTGGGTGCATTCTTCCCATAGGCTTTCAAATTGTAGTTTCTCCTTTCTGCCACATACTGACTGGATGAAAGCATTCCAAGGTTTTGCGAGACCATTTAGGGTTTTTATTACAAATTCGTCTTCGTCGATGGTGTCTCCAATCGCTTTCAACTTTTCTTTTATTTCTGAGATTCGGGAGAAATATTCTTGAATCATTTCTCCTTTCTGCATCTTGGTATTCTTCAACTGAGTTCTTAGATTCATCTTTCGATTGATGTTCTTTGCTTCATATAGTTTTCTTAGAGCATCAAACATCTCCTTCGGAGTTTTCTTGGACGATACATATGAGATCACGTGGTCTTTGATTGAATCTGCAATGATTCTTTGAGCCCTGATTGAGTCCTTTTGATGACTTGCTTTCTCTACGGCATCTTTAGGTTCCTCCACTTCTTCGTTGATAAATCTTGATAGTTCATTCTCTGCAAGGATCAGACTGATCCTATACTTCTGGGCATGGAAGTTGTCTATGCCTTCTAGTTTCTCAACAAGCTTTGTGCTTGCAGACATCTTGTACTTGCGGCAACAAAAATAACCAAAAATTGAAAATGCTCAAAATCAAATTTTGACTTTTCCAGGAGGTGCACTTGGCTGAGGCAAGTAGTCTGGTACACTTGGATCTAAGAAAATTCAATTTTTACCCCATGAAATATGATCTGCGTATTTCTGGACTGGTGCTTCTGGTACTTCTGGTACTGGTTTTCTGGTACTTCTGGTACTTTTGTGAAACTAGGGTTTTACTTTGCGGAAGATCTAACCACTGAAAAGGTGCACTCTAGGTGCCAAATTGATCCTAGAAGGAGGGAGAAACTTTCTAGGAGGTTAGGGAGCTAAAAAGAGATACTTTTTCAAAACCCTAATTTGCAGGTGCTGCAACAATGACTTTTTTCCTCTTGCAAATTATGCTTCCTTCGGGTTGGTTCTAATACCATGTTAATGTTCATGCCATTATTATAGTTCTTTTAATTTCAATAGATAAGAGCATCATAAGAACAAGATCATTGATAAATACACATTCACAAGAGACACAACATTTATCCTGGGAAACCCTCTAGGGGAAGAAAACCCAGCAAAAACTTCCTTATCATAAATAGCTTATACAATGTTCAAGAGATAACTCAAACCAATACAGATATTCCTCCCCAAGAGATGTGCCACTCTTCTCCCTCTCTCCAACTGTAATTACAACTTGCCTCATAAGAGAATGATCAAGTGAGTTGTGTGTAAGAAGTGAGGCACTAGCCTCTTATTTATACAAGACTAGCACGTGTGAGAGGGTTTCACTGGCAGGGCCCACCTCTCACTCTGGGTGGGTAAACCCACCTTTATATAATTTTGGGTCTTCAATAATAACTATTGGGGGTGACTTCTTATTCTGCCCTTTATAATTTTCCGATGACCACTCTGCAAAAGGGGATTTGGTCCTTATACAATTACTGACATGATTAATCCACAATGGGGATTAATCCTAATAATAAAATACCAATAATAATAAGAATGTTCTTCGCAGTTACATTATTTCAACAGTGTGGTGGTGAGGTGGGGCTCTGTCTGTGTTAGTGGAAACTGTCAGTGAATCCATATCTCGGTAATCCATGTCTACACCCTGAGGGCCTCGAGACATTATCTCCTTAGTTACCCCTATAAATGGGGGGTAACATTTGGCTACTTCTCGGGGACATGTACTCACTGTAGAGTGCATGAGAACCACAAAATATCATTGAAATACCTGTGCCTACACACACTAAAAAATTAATTTTGTATATCGGGGGTGGCTTGCTCACCCATTTTTCCATATGATAAAAAAAAATCCAAAACAACTAATCTTAGAAAGAAAAATTTTCATTTTTTCAAAAATTTATAAACTAAAATGTAACATGATGAAAGAAAATGATCATAACAAGTATGCAATAATGAAAGCATAATAAAATGAAAAATAATATATGGCATGCAAATATAAGTAGATGCAACTAAACTATCATAAGCAAGCAAATGAAAATGCGAGGGAAATAAAATGAACTACCTACTTACCTGGGGCCCATGGCCCTGTGGAAATCAAGTCCTATGGATTTCAAGTGAAATCGTACAACCAGTGCAACCAGTTGATCATCTCATCAAGGTATATCCCCCTGTGCTTAATTATGTGATACAACAAAGATAAGTTAAGTACATAATAATCATGAGCATAAATAAACATATAATAAATCATGAAATGAAACTCATGGATATGGATGGGAGGGAGGAAATATTGCTGGAAAGAATAGCCACAATCATGATTGATCCATCTCTGAATAGGACTACCACATATGGATGATGGTTCATCTTCATCCTCGTTCGAAATGACATTGCTTGTTGAATACTAAGAGGATATGAGAGATCAAAATAAAACTGCATGAATTTTCCAAGAAGAAGGTAGAAGGTAGGGGACAACCTCATGTCCGGGGAAAGAAATCCTCCTGCTAATGGAAATTTTTTTTCCTTCTAGACTGCATATCCTTGTAAAAATATTCAAGATAAAAATGTTTCCCCTGGGTAGCTTGAGTTTCTGACTGCTCTGGGATGGACAAAACCTTATATCCATCAAGTTTTGAGCACGAAGAAGGTTGAAAATGTTCTCTATTCAACAAATATGAGCACTCAAAATAATATGCATCACAACTCCCAAGGCACGACTAGAAATAGTCATGATTATGTGGCAACAAGTCATCCTCTGGTGGATGAAAAAGTTGCGTGATCATATCAATATCAGGTTTCCAAATATATGTATCGCCCACTTGTTAAAAACAATCCTCCTAAGGAAACATTTGTGTATTCTTGATATGAAAGGTGCCCTCGATGTTGTAGATGGGATCCCCATAAAAAATTAAGCAATCCATGTCCCATATATGTCTCCCAATATGTATGAAGGAGTCTATATGTTCACCAACAAAATCCAATGGTTCCTCAACAAATCCATCTGTATAATTACAACAAACCAATCCTTCATATCTACGTGTGGGGAGAGCAGAGACATGAGCGGCTTCAATAGTGTTTTCAACATAATTTTCTTCATGGGAATCTTCTTCGTCAATGGATTATTCACCATTGAGACCATACTTTTATGCCATCATGTCACATAGGGAATTTACTCTATGATAGGTCTTAGTAAGATCTTGCGTTATAAAATCAGTGGGACTTTCCTCAACGATTTTCTCAAGTACCCGACATTCTTGTTTTCCAAAGATATCATCATCAATGTGTTAATCAACCATGGAGAAGTCCTCTATGAGAGGGTTAGTCACTTCCTCATCTTCATATGCAAGAGGAAAGAAAGGCTGGAGAATTTCATATTCATCAAACGAGAGAAAGGATACCAATGTCTCATCATGCTTACCGAGATGTTGCAATTTATCATGATCTTCTTATTCTTGGAAATTTCCTCATGGATGTGCTCTCTGAAAAAAATTCCATCACCATGGGCTTGATCTTCAATGAGTTTTGTGACTTCTTCAGGCATCAAGAATGATCGATCATGGGTTAGAAAACTTTTCTGGTAGTCATATTTCTTTGTCACAATGTCATATAGTGACTTCACCCTAGAATATGCAATGACAAGTTCCCATGCTTCGTCTTGGGTATGTTCCCCTTCATAATTTTGAAGGATAGTGTTGTACTCTTCTTTTATTTGCATGAAGAACTCGACCAAGAAGTCTTTATGGAAATATTATATTAATTGTTCACAAAACTCATTGTCTTATTCTATTCTCTCCTTGAGAAGTGTGAAACCCTCTTCATCATTACCCTCAGCCCTTTGTTCCTCAATTGTGTTCTCAATAGACTTTGGAAGAAGTTTTTCCTTCAAACCTTCGATAGGATTCAAAGGAAACAAGTGTTCCAAGAAAGCATCCTCAAGCTCTTGAATAGTATCTTCCAATTTCTGAGTTCTAGGGCCCCAATGCTTAAGGAATTCTCAGACAATGATCATTAAATAAGATATACTTTTAGGTTTACAAGAATGTCTGATCCAGTCTCTTTTATTCTCTTCAAGTGATAACATAAATAACCATACTATCACACCCTCTTGTTCTACACCAAAGCATAAAACAAAATCAGTAAATTTGACAATATGCGCAACAGTCGAAGATGGATCATTGTCAAACTTCAAGCAATCCTCCCACTATCTTGGTGGTAATTTATTTGGATACCAACGAACGAAATCAACGTACAAATATTTGTATGACTCATGAAATAACCATAGAGACATGCTTCCATTATCTGGTATGTCATTTCAATGGAGTCTCTAGATGAACTTAGTGTTCATAAAAAAATACAAGGGAAATTTCCTCAAATGGAGTCACTAGGAAATCTATAGGAAAAAGGATTTGTGATGAAGTCTTGCCAAAGTGTCGTTATGGTTTGGGAAAATTTCAAAATCCCCCTCAAAAACGACACCAAAATTTTATTCCACAATTTGTTGCTTGGGAAAATACCAACCCAATCCACGAAAATGTGACAACTATGGGAGTACCTACCTACTATCACCTTAGATAGACACTCCCCTCACTTTCGTGATGATAAAATCACCACAAGGGGGGAATCCCAATGACCCTAGGAAGATTGAGATCGAAAACAATATGATGATCAATGAACACCCCTATAGGTCAAGGTTGGAGAAGGAATAAGGCTTGAGAATGAGTCTTGTAGATGGAGAATGGTTTCCAAGGTTTATGTACCTGCAAAACAATGTTATCCCTTTCCGGAACAAGACAAATGATAGACATACAAGACTTAAATAAATGGGGATCAAGAAAGAATCCTTCTTGTCCCAAATTTTAGCAGTATGGAAATATATATATCAACAAAAAATGATAAAAATAATTGCAAATGTAACCATCAAAAATCAAGTACAAGATGCCAGAAATAAAGCTAGTAATGACTAATTGAACTTCCAATTGTTTAGCCAAGACTTTGATGATTTTTAGGGTTTTTTATTAAGTGTTATCATCAAGTTATTATAACATCCAAGTGGCTGTAGAAAAAAAATTCTACAACAACAAGATCTAACAACAAAAATCAACAAGTAAACCACCCAATGATTAGCCAATAACAAGTAGAACAATAACCAAGGTTTACAAGTGAATTTCAGTAGCAGATTAGAGAGAAACGAGTGACGAAAAGATGATTTTGCAGCATCCCTAATGGCTGTAGCATTAATTTTTAACAACAAAGATAATCACTTGGATAAACTATACGCCCTTAGGGAACAAGCAAGCTTATAGCATGAAGAATAAATTCCAACTTGAACAATTGAAATATCTCTAATTTCCATGTATACCAATGAAATGATTTTATATCTCTAATGAAAAAAACTAGTTCCTTGTCGATTGGGCTATGGATTCTCTTGTGTTATATATAGGTTTTTTTACTTCTCTAGGGATGTAAGCCTTTTTACTCCCTAGAGAAAACAAAACCTAGCAAGGTAAATCTAAGAGGGTGTAAACCTTTTACTCCTCCTAGCAACCTTTGCGAAGTAGCTTATTAAAAAAATTAATGATAGATATTAGTGGAGGGTGTATTCCTTTATAATACTCCAAGGGTTTAGAAAAATCTATCTTGAAACAAGAAGAGAAAGACACAATTAATGCAAAAATTCCTTACCAATTCCAAGAAAAAACATGAAGAAACCCTCTTTTACCAAGAATATTCCACCACAATAGCAAGAACAAGAAATGCAAGAGATAGCGCCTTAGCTTCCTTCACCAAAATACAAGTACTATCATCCATAAGAGAGGTTAAAGGGAGAGATAGAGAAAAATGTCCAAGTAGGGAGAAAATTTCAGCCATACAATATGTAATTCTCAAGTGAGTTATCTCAAAATGAAAAGTGAGGTGACCTCTATTTATATGAGGTCATCTAGAATAGTTTGTCTACATAAGTTTTTCCACATTCATAATTTGAGGAGGTCAAGCTCACAAATTTTCCTTTCTAAACAATATTTTTTACCAAATTAAAACATTACAATGAAGAAAGCCCTAAAATGATGACGTCACTCCCTTAGGAGGTGACTTAGGGGCATAAAGAGAAAAACATTGAGCTTGTCAAGGAAGTCATTGGGCCTTCCTAGGCCAAATTTCAATGTGCTAGGGAATTCCTTCAACAAACATGCCATATCATCATCAAACACCTTGCACCACCAAACCCTATCCTTCCAAGTGATGACGTCATGCCCCAAAAGTGAAGTGTATGGCCTCCAAAGGAAAACGTTGGGGGTAGGAAGGCTAGTGAGTCACCTCCAATGGATAATCAAATTCCTCCAAAGGAAACGTCCCTCATCCAAGTTGTCCCAATGAGTGGGGTATGGCATTAACTCTATGGGTTTCATGCCCCCATGAAGGCCCAAGAAAGGTTTATTCCTCCACAAGTATCCACCAAGAAAGGTCTTTCAAAGACAAGTAAATTCACCCTCCAAGGATCTGAAGTCATATGTATCATCCCAAGTAAATCACATTTAATACAAGAACCATCTAAACATGTGCATCAAATCTACCCTTTCAAATCAAACAAGTTCTCAAAGACCCTGTGCAATTTCCCAAATTTAGATATGGGAGGGGTGTCATAATGCCCTATTGGGTGAACCAATTCCTCAAGTAGGAGATGTTCCCGAGGAGAATATTTTCTATGTTATGTAGTGAATGTGAGATGGATGGGGTTAGACTTCTAGGTATGGGGTTTCATGACATATAAGGGCTCGTACTATCTCATTTATGGGTGCCTTTGTTGAGGGATAGCCACATCCTTTTCCTCTTTTTGTTTTTAAAGCATATTTTTCCAAGCCCTTTATTAGCCATTCATTTTTCATATGTTTCCAAGTTGAAGACAGTAAGGGGAACTAAAAAGAAATGCATATCCCACATACACTCTACCTTGAAAGCATCATTAATCAATTAGTTATTAATTTTATGGGTCCCTCATTGTTTTTTGAGAGTCGTTTCATTTCTCTCTAGATCCTAGGGAGCGATTTTATTGCATGATGTTTTTTCCAGGGCACCTTCGAGCCTAGTGGCCCCTTCTTCCCATTAAATGAGGTACATGCCCCTTCTTGGGTCAATATGCCCAAAAACCTAAAAGATTGGGAAACAGAGGGGAAGAAGTAATGTAAGGTGGAAAGTATGAGTGGGAATAGTATGATGACCCTTCAAGGAGACCCGCCAGTAGCAACCCTTTGCCTGAGGGTGACCACTTACTAGGAAACTATGACACTCACCAAGGTGAAATAGGGAAAAAAGAATAATTTCCAAGCAAACGCTCCATAATCAAGAGAAGTTTTAACACAACATATTCAAATTGTTCAAGTATTAAGGTGACACTTACCATGACACTTGACTTGTTACCTCATTAAGAAAGATCCACTATCTTCCGTAAGCAAGTTGGTGTGGTGAATGCCATCATGACGAACAAAGAAGTATGGTGGTGAGGTGGGGCTCTGTCTGTGTGAGTGGAAATTCTCAGTAAATCCATCTCTCGGTACTCCATGTTTCAACCCGAGGGACTTGAGACATCATCTCCTTAGTTACCCCTAGAAGTGGGGTGTAACAAAGAGCATCCAACACTTGGGAGCACTTTGAGGATCTTCCTAAGGGGAGAACCCTTTGACAACAGATGTGGAGATAGCAGTTGTTGAGTAGTGACAAGATCCGGAGATGGGGTAGAGGCACCATGGATATTGTCAGACATTGTTGGGGATGACAAAAACTTGGAGTGGGGGAGGATGTAAGGTCTCCCGTGACACCCACCGAGCATGCCCACTCCTTGGAAAGACTTGGGGACGAGTCAAGAAAGAGAACATAAGGGGCATGCGATCAATTTGAAAAATGAAGACATGTGAGTGTGAGTAGGATCACCTTGGGTACATGATGGTGACATATGACACCAAGAGGGCACACACCTTAATTTCCTTGCGAAGGTTTATGGAGAGTTGGGTTGTGTTTGGGCAAGAACAGGGTGACTCGGGTGCATGCCCAAGGAGTGGACCCACCTATCCTTGGCAGTATGGGTGCATTGGGGAGGTTGGATGAACCCATCAGCATACCCATAGAGATTCACATTTATTAGAACAAGGAAACATACAAGGAAAGGTGTGCACACCCAAGGATAGGGTGCACTGGTCCAAAAGACACAACGGTTGATGGTTGCACAGGTTCGTTTGGGTGCACCGGGTCATCGAAGGGGAAAGATGGTTCATGAGGGGGCACGACACACCCAAATGACACGACAATTTAAGATGGTGACCTTTGGAGTCCATATAAGAGCACAAGAGTGCATGATCAAGGAAGGTATATTAGAGAAAGAAGGCATAGAGAGCAAGTATGAGGCAAAGTTCAGAGGCAAGGTAGAACTGAGGCAGAGCTGTGAAGATGAAAGACAAGTAGCCAAGGGTGGGATGCACAAGGAGAGTTTCAGGAAGTTTGAATGTAGGTCTATGAGAGGCATGCTCTGAGGCAGAATGAAAGTTTGTGTTAACTTGGTGAAGTCTGCAATAGAGAAGGGATAAAAAGTGTATGGTAGGGCACACGTTTGAGGTGCACCACAGGAGGTTGCGAAGATGGTTATGACAAAGAGTCTTGTTGTGAAAAAACTACATATGAGTGTCTTGGTAAGGTGAGGTGAGTCTCGTGACTCTACCCAAGTTGTAAACTGATATGGTAGTGCTCATATTGTAACGTTTTTGCAATAATAATACTTAGTGGGGTGTTAGGCACGTCTTGTGTCGGCCACACTATCTGTGCATGTCTCTTGTTTGTTTCTTAAGTGCTTTATTGGTTTCTCATGTTCTTGGATGTATGCTTAAATGACTAAGTGTTAAGTTGTTAACAAGATTGTCTAAGTATACAAGTGAGTTTCATAGAATTGGAGTGTGACTCTCATGTAGCTTAGGCGTAGTCTAGATTAAATATTCTTGGTGTTTCCAAGTAGCCAAGTAAGAATCGTCGTGGTATTGCACACCCTCAAGAAGTAAATGATCGCAAGATTTAAATGAGGTACATGCCCTTCTTGGGTCAATAAGCCTAAAAACCTAAAAGATGGGGAAACAGAGGGTAATAAGTAATGTAAGGTGGAAAGTTATATGAGTGGGAATAGTATGATGACCCTTCAAGGACACCCTCTAGTAGTAACCCTTTCCCTGAGGGTGGCCACTTACTAGGAAACCATGACATTCACCAAGGTGAAGTAGGGAAAAAAGCATAATTTCCAAGCAGACGCTCCATAATTAAGAGAAGCTTTAATGAAATATATTCAAATGGTTCAAGTATTAAGGTGACACTTACCATGACACTTGACTTGTTACCTCATGGAGCAAGATCCATTGTCTTCTGGAATCAAGTTGGTGTGGTGAATTCCATCATGACAAACAAAAAAGTATGGTGGTGAGGTGGGGTTCTGTCTATGTGAGTGGACACTGTCAGTCAATCCATCTCTCGATACTCCATCTTTGCAACCCGAGGGCATCAAGACATCATCTCCTTATTTACCCCTAGAAATGGGGAATAACAAAGAGCATCCAACACTTGGGCACACTTTGAGGATCTTCCTGAGGGGAGAACCCTTTGACAATAGATGTAGAGATAACAGTTGTCAAGTAGTGAAGAGATCTGAAGATGGGGCAGAGGCACCATGGAGATTGTCAGACATTGTTGAGGATGACAACAAATTGGAGTGGGGGAGGATGTAAGGTCTCTTGTGACACCCACCGAGCGCGCACACTCCTTGGGAAGACTTGGGGATGAGTCAGGAAAGAGAACACAATGGGGCATGCAATCGGTTGGACGAATGAATACATGTGAGTGTGAGTAGGAGCACCTTGGGTACACGATGGTGGCATATGACACCAAGGGGGCACACGCCTCACTTGACTTTCAAAGTTTTTTGTAGACTTGGATTGTGTTTGGGCAAGGACGGGGTGACTTGGGTGCATGCTCAAGGAGTGAACCCACCTATCCTTAGCAGTATGGGAGAATTGAAGAGGTTGGATGAACCCATCAATATACCCATAGAGAGTCACATTGATCAGCACAAGGAAACATACAAGGAAAGGTGTTCACACCCAAGGATGGGATGCGTCGGTCCAAGAGACATGACGGTTGATGGGTGCACAGGTTCATTCGGGTGCACTGGGTCAACGAAGGGGAAAGATGGTTCACGAGGGGGTGTGACACACCCAAATGACATGATGATTCAAGATGGTGACCTTTGGAGTCCATATAATAGCACAAGGGTGCATGATCAAGGAAGGTAGATTAGAGAAAGAAGGCATAGATAGAAAGTATGAGGCAAAGTTCAAAGGAAAAGTAGAACTGAGGCAGAGTTGCGAAGACGAAAGACAAGTAGCCAAGGGTGGGATGTAGAAGGAAAGTTTGGGGAAGTTTGAATGTAGGTCTGTGGGAGGCATGTTGTGAGGTAGAACGAAAGTTTGTGTTAACTTGGTGAAGTCTGTGATAGAGAAGGGATAACAAGTCTATGATAGGGCACATGTTTGAGGTGCACCATAGGAGGTTGTGAAGGTGTTTACGACAAAGAGTCTTGGTGTGACAAAATTGTGTATGAGTGTCTTGGTAAGGTGAGGCAACTCCTGTGACTCTGCTCAAGTTGTAACCATGGATGATTTTAGGGGCTAAATGTCGCTCATGGGCTAATTTTCCAGGGTTTTTCCCAAAAAAAGATTCGTTATTTTAAAAATGATTCGCCCAAATTCTATAGGATAAAATTATTTTATCTTAAAAATCGCCAAAATTTTATACAAACTATATAAAATCCTTAGAAATTTGAATGTTTTTACAAAAATATTGCCAAACATTTTATAGTTGGCATATGAACGATTAGTAAGATTCGCCAAGGTTTCTACATTTTAAAATAAATTCTCATCCTTAAAATCATCCCTGGTTGTAACTTGAGTAGGTAGTGCTCATATTGTAACTTTTTTGCAATAATAAGACTTAGTGGGGTGTTAGGCACGTCTTGTGTCACCCGCACTATATGTGCATGTCTCTTGTTTGTTTCACAAGTGCTCTCTTGGTTTCTCATGTTCTTGGATGTATGCTTAAATGACTAAGTGTTAAGTTGTTAACAATATTGTCTAAGTATACAAGTGAGTTGCAAAGAATTGGAGTGCGACTCTCCCGTAGCCTAGGCGTAGTCTGGAGTAAGTATTCTTGGTGTTTCCAAACAACCAAGTAAGAACTATCGTAATGTCGCACACCCTCAATAAGTGAATGATCACAAGATTTGAACAAGCATCTTGTGAGGTCGTGACATAATGCATATAAAAATATTCTAATCTAGACCTATTTATAGGAAATTTTGTTTATTATCCAAATCCTGGTAATTCAAATCACCCATTTTCTATGATTTGAATCTATATAATCTTAACATTTAAATTAATAACATTCTTAAATTTGATTATTTCAAAATTAAATTTGAGGTAATATGATTTCCCAAAGCTAATTCTGAAGTTTATATTTAAAATGTTAAATAATTCCTCGCCATGTTTATAACCGATCTCTAGTGTGACAATACTAAACCTAATAGAGAATGATTTCAAAATATATTTGTGATGATTGTTTAAATTTAAACCCAAAGTATATGTTGTGGCACATTTTCAATGCTTTCTTATAAATAATGATTTAGGCTTATCAACAAAGCTTATGTAGTGGATGGATGGATGGGATGCATTCAACTTTTAAGAAATGTGAATTCAATGTTTTTAAGGAAACTAATTTATAGAAAATTGAATGCATGAGTTATTAATACTTTGATAATCATTAACTTTTTTAATCAATATTTTTTTTTTATTATCACCAAATTATTTTTAAAATAATAAGAACCAAACTACTTTGCTAAAATGTCTAGTTTTATTTATCTATAATATTTAGATTAACTTAATTTAATAATTTAATTTAACATGCTCTTTCAAATATATAAATAATAACAATTATATTGTTTTAATATTTAAGTTAACTTAATTTAATAATTTAATTTAACATACTCTTTTAAGTATATAAATGACAAGGTTGTGTGGCAGCGTAGTCCCTGCCAACGAGGTTAGAAAGCAAATTGTGGAAAATGCAGTTGAATTGTAAATGACAGAAGTGTTCGGTGCAAAATGTATATCACGGAAATGTTGTGTGCAACATGTATATCACAAAACATGGGGCATAAGTAAATGACGCATGGCATGTAGAGCACCATTTATTTTTTGAAAGTATATAACAAACTACAAATTTGTTCACAGTGGAAGAAAAAATTTGGAAATTTAAATGCATTTTCCATATAGACTAGTGAAAGATAAAAATATATGAAGACATAAATTTAAAAGGAGATAAGAAAACAGTTTTATTTGAAATATGTAAAAAAATAAAAGTTTGTTACATACTACTGGAATTTTGAAATGTGTATCATGGAAATGTTGTGTGCAACATGTATATCACCGAACATGGGGCATAAGTAAATGGCACTTGGCATGCAAAGCACCATTGATTTTGAAATATATAAAATAATAAAAGTATGTTACATATAAAAATTTAAATGCATTTTTCATACGGACTGGTGAAAGATAAAAATGTATGAAGACATAAATTTAAAAGGAGATAAGAAAATAGTTTTATTTGAAATATGTCAAAAAATAAAAGTTTGTTACATACTACTGGAAATTTTGGAATATACAAAAAAATTAAAGTCTGTTACATATAAATCAAAATTTCGATGTGTTTATCATGTAGACTAGGATTGGGGTTCCCGCGGACCATTAGAAAAATATGTACAAGAAATAGTAGTGTAGAAAGAAGATAGAGTGAAATACCTGCAAAAAAACAAATTGAAAGGTATCAGTGTTTTCCTACACATCTCTATTTAAAAAAGTGGAATAATTGGGTTGATAAACAAAGCATGATGCGATTAGTAGACTTACAGTGAGGGTACATATGAGCCCTTTGGCTATTTTCTTGCGACTATCATTTCATTGATGTCATCAACGGCTGTGGTTTCAATGATGTTGTCGATGGCTGATGGAATACTGGCAAATGCCTGTTTCCTTTCGTAGCCGGCATGCTTCAATTGCCTTTCGAGCCATTTTTCAATGTAGATTCTCATTGGGGCGACGTTGATTTCATTCCATATTTTTATGTTGAAAAGATTGTTTTCTAATTCTTGGAAGTCGATAGAAAGATTACATAGAGCCTGATGAATTTCCTAATTCTGTATTGAATATTTGACTAGCCATTCGTCAACATGAGCTTGATCAAAGTGAAGAATGTTGTAAAAAAATTCCAGAGACAAGGCGTTAAACATAGCAATATGTTTATCGAACTCTTGCCTAGTTTAGGGCAAGGAGTTTGCAATTAAGTCAGGGTCTTGGAAGTCATTGGTTTTTCCGACTAAGTTTATTCTTGACAACCTTGTGAATAATTTATCTTTCTTCGATATGGCTTGTTCACATGATTGAACAATGAGATGTAGGTTCTTCACTTTTTCTTTCCAACATGCATTCAATTGACTGATCCAGTTTTTGGATGGAAGATCTTTTTCTCTTCTTTTTGTTTCTATCATATTGTTGACAATGGTGCCAAAAGGAAGGACTGTTTTTAAAAAGAAAATTTCTTCATATTTTAACTCCACCTACAAATGTTCCAGCAAACTATGTGCCTCGATTCCAAGGGAAGTGATGGTTTGTGATGTTTTCCATGCCTCAGTAACCAGTTCCATTATTTTCTTGATATTATTCTCCACATATCCTCTACAGAATGCGAGCAAGGTGGAGGATGCTTTTATGTTGGTTGCAGGGGTGGCAGACATGGCTATTGCCAAAGGATTGACAAGCAATGGCATAGGAATCAAAGCCTCTTCCAATTCCTTGACCTGGTCCTTCAGTATGGAATTCTTGGCCTTGATGCCTCCAATGGAATGATGAAATGCTTCTCCATTGGCGCTGTGAAGTTGACAGATTTGGGACGGGCGCATGTTGGCAAGGTCAACCTCTAAACGAGATTTTCCTTTCTTATTTTTTACATATTTTTTCTCAATTATCAATTTTTTGGACTGGCTATCAAAAACAACGCTCTGGAACATGAAGGATTCATCTTCGTCAAAATTTTTGGTAACTGATATTTCCATTGGACGGTTATGTTGGCTAGCGTCTCTGGGTTGATCAAGGTAGCGGAGCATGCTATCGAGATCAATGTCAAGTTCCATGTTCTCACTTTGAATTTTCGGCTCTTCCAACTGCCCCACATTTTTTTTTCTCTTATTCTCTACTGGAAGCTTGTGAGAACTATCAATTTTAAAGTGAGGAAGGTCATTATCTTCTCCTCCATTTGAAGAAATCTGAGTTTCTTTGTTGTTGTGGTGGGCCATTGGAGCGATGCTTTGGGATGTCGTACTTTTTGGAGTGTTATTTGTCGATTGAACACTCTTGTCACCGATGCCTTTCCCTTGTTGTGTGTACAATTTAGTGTAGATTTGCACTGTGTCTAGGTCATCGGCATCATAGGCAAGAGCGTTGTCGTCACTGTCTCTGTTTTCGAGTAGGTGATTTTTGAAAAAAAAATCATCGATGCCAAGTGTTTTTAAATCTTGTCGAAAAATATTATAGGGGTCGAAACCTCTTATGATTTCATCATATCTCAAGTTGGAGATGCTAGAATGCGCTGCGAATTCATCAATTTTGTTGACGTTTTTCAACACGAACTCCCCTACTTTCCAAGGCAGAGGAATGAACTGTTTTTTTTCTTCTTTTGCAACAGATGCAACCAGTAGTTGTATTGCCGTGCTACTGTTGCAACAAACATTATGTCCATAATGTGACATGGAAGGAGAGAAGGTTTTTCCATGGAGCCAAAAATTCTTATGACAATGTAATTATCCAAATGTTCAAGTGTCCCCTTCCTGTCCAAAAAACTGGTTGCATGTTCAGATATGCAGGGAGCATCTTCTCCTAACAACAAAACTTTGAAAACAAACACGAAGCCATTAAAAACCTCTTAAAAACAGTGGGAATCCTTGTGCTTCCACAAGGCCTGGTACCAGAAAGTTACTGGGTCGAATTCCCAGTTGACATTCTTGGAAAGAGACAATTGTGGAAAATGATAGGAATGTGCTATCGCAAAAACTAAGTAGGACAACATATAAAATTTATTTTTCCTTTTGAATCTTGATAATTCAGAACAAATTTCATGGGAAATTAATTTGCCCCAATAAAAAATGGCTTGTTCGTTGATTGTGAAATACAAAATATAAAGAGCCATCTGGGAAACAGTTGTTGTGGACTCCTGTCCCGTTATTCTTCTAAACAGCTAGGCAATTTCACGAAATGGATTTCTAAATGAACTAACCTACAAGCTTGTAATATCTTCAGGAACTAGAAGTGGGTTTTCCAACAAATGGGGCAAGAGGTCCAACCCATTATTATGCTTTGCTAGGAACTGTTTGCAATTTTCTCCTCTAAACGTTAGTGTTGGCTCCAACAATCTTAGCATATGGCGGAAGACCCGAGGTGACAAATAAATAGAAGAGCGGTCCCGAAGTGGAATAATTCTTTTGTCTGTAATAAATTTATCGGTGCACCAAGAGACCAGGTCCTTACAGTCAAAAACATCATGGACACAACATGTACGAGCAATCCCAAAGGTCCAAATTACTTGGTTCTCTATGGGAGAGGTTGAGTAATAAGAATATGCCCTGGACCACTGGAATTTCTGGTCCTCGCGCCCGAATATGTTCACTGTATATCCATAGAACTGTTGTCGAGCTAATGCCAGAGTTTTATGAGAACGTTGGTTTTCTCCAGATGATGGTTGAAATGAACAGTTAGAGCTAATAATGTAACTCTCCGCTAAATCTTGGTTAAATGCTTATGAATGGGAAAGCTCCTTGAGCCTTTCGCTGATTAGTGACAATGTGTATGGGTGGTGAATGATGAATTGTTAGCAGTGAATCTTACTTATTTCATATTTAGAAATGTGAAGGTGGTGGGTACAACGAAGAGTAATTAAGGATTGGAGGTTTCGTGATTGTGCCGAGGCGACGACGTGCGAAGGACATTTCATGATTTTGAAATCAACACTCGGAAGGGCTAATATAACCCCCCACGAATCTTGGTTTAATCCGCATTAATAGGAGATCTCCTCAAGCCTTTTCCCATCAATGACAATCTATACGGTTCCTGCATGATGAGCTGTTAGAATTAAATGTTAATAATTGCATATTTAGAAACAAGATATGTATATATATATAACAATTTTTTTTCTTTTATGATAGACAAGTGCGAAGGTCACAAATATGGGGGAGACCAAGGAAATAATGGCAAGGTCTGAAAAGCAATCAGACCAGATTCAAAAAAGGGTTAGGAGGATACTCAGGAGAGACGAGTGTTCCACAGTTTCAGAATTTTTGACTGCAAAAAGTGTAAAATAGGAGAGATCAAGATGGGGCAATTCAGTGGTCGGTTTGTATATTTGCGGAATTCTGGGAAATTGGCCAAGTATGGAATAGGAAAACGGTCGGAAGGACTCATTTTCGGAAGCGAGGATTGAAGTTTTCGTGAATGGACCAACCCGACAACGCGTAAATGACATTCCATGCTGTTTGAAATTAGCACTTGTTAGTTGCATGCCTAGAAATAAGATCTGATATATAATTGCTAATTGCAAAGGGGCGCGGGCACAAGAAACAACGACTAGGAACTGAATATTTCTTGAACCCACGAAACCAACGATCCACCAAATAAATTCGAAGAAATGGCGAAGTATGGAAAGCAGACAGACGGGCTTCAAAATGGGGTGACAATAGTTCCACAAAAGACGTGAGGACCCGACGGTTAAATTGTATTTCTCAAATGTTTTCAGTGCAAAATGTATTCCACGAAAGATGGCATGATAGGTGGACCATAATATAGAAGAGGGTATTATCTAAGTCCAATTGTAAATTTGTATATCGGGGAAGTGACGGTATAGTTCGCAGGCCATGGAACAACAGAAGTCCAATATAGAGCCCGCCTAACGGGAATTCGTGGTCAGAGAAGTATCTGGGTATGGAATGGGGAAGTGGTCAGTCGGTGTCATGATATAAGAGCACGGGTGCAAGCATGAACCCGAAATTCTGTCCACATGCCCAGCCAGACATATTCAAAAAACCAAATAAGTGACAAGAAAGAGAAAGTTCAGGGAAAAGAGAAAAGAATATTTGGCCAAGTATAGAAGACGGAAAAGAAGGGCCAATATATTCACATCTGTAACAAATTTGTATATCGTGGAAGTGATGGTATTGTTCACAGCTCATCGAACAATAGAAGTCCAATCTAAATCCCACCTATCAGGAATCCACGGTCGGAGAAGTGTCTGGGTATGGAATGGGAAAGCGGTCCGTCAATGTCACAATATAAGAGCACGAGTGCAAGTGTGAACCCGCAAGTCTTCCCATGCATGCAACCATACATTTTCGAAAAAATGAATAAGTGATGAGAAAGATAAATTTCAAGGAAAAGAGAAACGGATATTTGGCCAAGTATAGAAGACGAAAAAGAAGGACCAATATATTCACATATGTAACAGATATCCCATTTTCCAACCAATATATATACTTGGACAGAAGTGTGAAGTTGGCAGGCACATAAAACAATGACTACGAATATGATATGTGAGTTTACTTGGTTCTTGGTTGTATGCTTCATCTGTCAATTTGTATATGGCGGAACTTCGAGTCATTTTTTTAGCGAGCCAGCCCACAAGTCCGGCTATCAATTTGTATAGTGTGGAACTGTGGGTGTTGTTTGTAGGATACAGAACTATAGAGGAAATGCTTTTCCCTTTAATATAGCTTATGTGGCGCAAATTTGGTATGGATTGTTTTAGAACTTTTCCATCCATAAACAAAGGCAATCTTGAGCCTGCCAGCCCTGGAGCCCATGTGTCAATTTGTATATCGCGGAGCTCTGAATGTTGTTTGGAGGTCACGAAAAAATAGAAATGCAATGTTGAGCCAGCCAGCGCGCAAGTCTTCCTGTCAATTTGTATATCGCAGAAATCTGGGTGCTACTTGTAGGACACAGAACAATAGAGAGCCAATTTAAAGAAAGGGGAAGTGCTTGGTGGAAACACGTGAATCCGCTAAGCCGCGTAGCAAGGCATTTTCGGAAAAAAAAAAAAAAAAGATGAAGTAACCAGAAAGAGAAACTACGGGGAATAAAAGAGTGGGAAAATAGAAAGGCGGAGGGCAGTTTTCATAAGCGCGGTTTCAAAGAAGTGTCATTGTTGCAAAACCATGATTTTCTACTAATTGTCAGCAAATGCATTGTTGAATATTAGATTTTATTGCAACCTGTGCATGTAAGTATGTTCTTGATACATTCTTTCATGACTGTAACATATTAACTTAACTATTAAACTTCATTTTCTATTAATTGCCAGCAAATGCGTTGTTGAAGATTAGATTTTATTGGAACGTGTGGGTGTAAGTGTGTTCTTGATACATTCTTCCATGACTGTAACATATTAACTTAAGTATTAAACTTCTTGCATTATGGGTTGTTAGCATTAAAAATTAACAACTGCATGTCTAGAAGCAAGAATGACGACTTTGCTACAAGATTGTACATTGGTATTGCTATGTTTTATCTGCATTACGAATAGAATTGAACGTTGGTTTGAAACTGTGTGTAATCCATTTTTTGTTTGCATAAAAGGATGGTGGATTGACACAGTACATTGTCATATAATTGTTAGATGTTCCATCTTAGAAAAAATAACCGAAGTAAACACAATATCGAAGAACTATGAGACCACCGAACCATGTGAATGAGAACAGACGTTAAATCTAGAAAAGAAGTAGCAACGAAGACTCCAAGGAATTTTTTTTTAATAGCAAATCCATTAAAAAAAAAAAAAAACACTGAGTATTGTACATCTATCCTTAGAAATTGGACCCGGTTCTTCGGGCCAAAACATTAAACGTATCTGCCACAAACACAGGCACAGGATCCTTGCAGTTTTCTCCTCAATGAATCATCATGTGGTAAAATTGATAGTTTTCATAAGCTTCCCATGAGGAAGAAGACGAAAAATGTTGCAGGGTAAATGGAATAGCCCTTAACTGAAACTTAGGTCATAACCAAAAACCACCTCTGCATAGTCGAAAAAAATCCAGGGACACAGGTTGCACATGACATTTTAGAGGCCCAAATTTGTCCATTCCGGGTGGAAGGAGATGACTAGTAGAAATATGCCTTGCAACAGTGAGAGTTTTGAACTTGATTATCGAAGATGTTAATTGTATATCCAAAAAACAGGAAAGTAGTCCCGCAAGTGAATAATTTTTTGGCTTGAAATATATCTCTGGGAGCATCAACATTTCATTTCTTTACAGTGAAACTCTTCCTCCCAGAATGAACTAATTTGAAACTCTAGAGTTCCTACTTTTGCGTTGCAAAGCGGCTATTGCGTTCATCGTCGGTTTCGTTTCTGAAACTTCTTTTGGTGTTGTCAAGACCACCATCACTAAGCCGAGAAGTTCTACCCATTATGGTTGATTTCCATTTGGGTGCAGGAGTGGGAACAATGTCTGCATTTCCATCATCCATTGTTGTATCATCGCCCATCAGATCATCTTCTTTCGTCTCAGAATCCATGACATCAACCTCTATGCCAGCTATCAATGCAACTGGGAAGGTTCTCTGAGTAGGCAGAGTTGCCTTGGAATTCTTTGGCTTGAAATATATATCTCAGTGTACCAAGGGACCATCTCCTTTTTTTCTCCTGGGCAGAGGGAGATGAGTAGTAAGAATATGCACTAGAATAGTGGAACCTCTAGCCATTATGCCCGAATGTGTTTACTGTATTTGGATAAAACGGCTTCCATAAGTTAACGATAATTTTCGTTTGCTCGAGACAATGTTTGAAACGAAAATTGGGGAGGGATAATATAACCCTCCACAAATTATGGTTTAATGTGTATCAATGGAATATCTCCTCGAGCCTTTTGTTGATCAATGACAATCTCCAGGGTTCGTACAGAATGAGTTGTTACCATTACAACTCACTAATTGCATATTTAGAAAAAAGTGTGAAGGTCGCGGCGACGGCGAAGAGAGATTAAGAATTAGAAATTTCTTAAAGTCGCCAACCCGTCGCCGCACAAAAATAGATTGCACCATGTTTGAAATGAACACGTGGAAAGGATAACATACTTCTTTGCAAATCTTGGTTTAATTCGTAGTAATGACAAATATTCTCCGGCCTTTTGGACATTAATGACAATCTTAACGGTTCCTGCAGGACGAAATACTAGCATTAAAGCTTAATTATTGCATATCTGGAAACAAGTACGAAGGTAGCAGTGATGGAGAATTGCGAAGAAGCATTGTACATTTCGTGCACCCGCCAACCCGTGAAACTGATTCCAAGAAATGATCAAGTATGGAAAGCGGTTGGGTGGGTTACAAAATAAAAAGGACAAGAGATATACACAGGAGACGTGAAGGGTCGATGGTCATATTGCATCTCAATGACAAATATCAGCTGTCAATTTGTGTGTCACGGAAGGGAAAAATGACCAAGTAAACAGAAAGAAAAAGCATACGAGATTAAGGGGGGTTTGCTTCCTAATTTGTAAATCACGGAAGTCCAGGTGCTAGTTGCACGTAGCGGAACAATGGAAACACAATGTTAAACCCGCCTATGCAAGAACCTACGATTCAAAAAGTTTGTTCAATATGAAATAGGGAAGTGGTTGGTTGGGTTGGTGTTATAAAAGTAACAATGGAAATTTGAAGATGTGAATCTGCCAAATCCCGTAGCTAGACATTTTTTGAAAAATGAGTAAGTAAAGAAAAAGAAAGCAGAGAGAAAAGAGAAACAAGAAATTTTCCGAAAAATGAGTAATACACACTAAATATGTACTATAAAGTATGAACATGAGATGTTATAGAGAATGTACGGATCCCACATTCCATACTTAGCCACTTCTTTTGATCGCAGGTTCTCGGGTTGGCAGGCTCTAAATTGGGCATCTATTGTTCCATGGCCTACAAATAGAATCCAAAATTGTGCGATATACAAATTGGAAACTGGACCTGCGAGCTAGCTCGATGAAAATTGCATTCCTTTTGTTTCATGTCATACAAACAACACTCCAAGTTCCGCGATATACAAACGTACTCCAGGGTTGGCGGCCTCAAGAGTGAGATTGTTTACGGACAGTAATCCCTATTAACTATTTAACATTATCTAAAACCATTATTTTCAATACTAAATTATTAATATTAAATATTGATATTGTACAATTTAATTAGACAAGAAGGTTTGTACAATATGAAACGGGGAAGCGGTCGGTCGGTCAGGCTGCTAATATAAAAGTAAGTGAAATCTGAATACGTGAATCCACCAACTTCCTTACCAAGAAATTTTCCGAAAGAACGAGTAACACGTAATATCTAATTTTAGAAAGTACAGACATGAGATTTTATAGAGCATGTACTGATCCTGCATTCCATACTTAAGCCAATATTTGGATCGCAGGTTCTTGGGCTGGCGGGCTCAAAAATGGGCCTCTATTGTTTTGTGAGTTACAAATAGCACCCAAGAGTTCCGCGATATACAAATTGACAGGCAGACTTGTGGGATGGGTCGCTCAACATTGCATTTCTATTGTTCTGTGTCGTTCAAACAACACTCAGAATTCCACCATATACAAATTGACAGATGGATTCCAGGGCTGGCAGGCTCAAGCTTGCGATTGTTTACGGATGGTGATCCCTATCAACTATCTAACACTACTTAATAACATTATTTTCAATACTAAAGTATTAATATTAAATATTGAAATTGTACAATTTAATTACATAAAATTATTAAAGGATGTGAAATATCTTATTTCAAAGAAAAACCCGCGTATTCAGAAACTTACGTTTCAAAAAAATTGTATAATATGAAACGGCGAAGAGGTCAGTTGGGTTGCTGATATAAAAATGGGTGGAACTCTGGACACGTGTATCCGTCAAGTTCTGCACCTAGAAAATTTCCCAAGAAATGAGTTATACATACCAAATATGTACTTTTATAAAGTATGGGCATGACATTTTATAGAGCATGTACAGAGCCCTCATTCCATACCTAGCCACTTTTTGGATTGCAGGTTCTTGGGTTGGTGGGCTCAAAATTCGACCTCTGTTGTTCCATGCCCTACAAATAGCACCCAGAGTTCCGCAATATACAAATTGACAAGCGGACTTGTGGACTATTTGAATTTTAAGGGCCTCGTGTTGATGTAATAACACAATTGGACTTGGGGCAGTTTATATTCGTTTCTTACAATATCAAACAGAGAAGCGATCGGTCGAGCTGGTGATATAAAAGTAATTGAAATCTGAAGTTGTGTATCCGCCAACTTTCGCAACTAGAAGTTTTCCGAAAAATGACTAATACATACTAAGTATGTACTCTTATAAGGTATGGACATGAGGTTTTTATAGAGCATGTATGGATCCTGCATTCCATACTTGGCCACTTTTTCAATCACGGGTTCTCGATATGGCAGGCTCAAAACTGGGCCTCTATTACTCTGTATCCTACAAATAACACCCAGATTCTTGCGATATACAAACTGACATGCGAACTTGCGGACTACCTTGCTCAACATTGCACTTCTATTGTTTCGTGTCTTCCAAACAACATTCAGAGGAAACGAGTAATACATACTAAATATGTACTTTTATAAACTATGGACATGAGATTTTATAGAGCATGTACGGATCCCTCATTCCATACTTATCCACTATTTGGATCGTGGGTTCTCGGGCTGGCAGGCTCAAAATTGGGCCTCTATTGTTTCGTGCCCTACAAATAGCACCCAGAGTTTCGCGATATACAAATTGACAAGCGGACTTGCGGGCTATTTGAATTTTAAGGGTCTCTTGTTGATGTGAATCATGATAGCACAATTGGACTTGGACCATTTTATATTCGTTTATTACAATATCAAACGGGGAAGCAGTCAGTCAAGCTGGTGATATAAAAGTAAGTGAAATCTGAAGTCGTGAATCTGCCAACTTCCACACCTAGAAGTTTTATGAAAAATGAGTAATACATACTAAGTATGTACTCTTATAGAGTATGGACATGACATTTTTATAGAGCATGTACGGATCCCGCATTCCATAGTTGGAAACTTTTTGGATCGTGGATTCTCGAGCTGGCGGGCTCAAAATTAGGCCTCTATTTTTCTGGGCCCTACAAATAGCACCCAGAATTTCGTGATATACAAATTGACAAGCAGACTTGCGGGTTGGTTGGCTCAACATTGCACTTCTAATGTTTCGTGTCCTCTAAAAAACACTTAGAGTTCTACGATATACAAATTCACATACGGACTCCAGGGTTGGCGGGCTCAAGATTGCCATTGTTTACGGATGGTAATCCCTATCAACTATCTAACATGATCTAAAAACATTATTTTCAATACTAAATTATTAATATTAGATATTGATATTGCACAATTTAATTAGACAAGAAAGTTTGTACAATTTGGTCAGGCTAGTCATATAAAAGTAAGTGGAAATCTGAACACGTGCATCCGCCAACTTCCACATCTAGAAATTTTGCGACAAACAAGCAATACATAGTAAACATGTACTTTTATAACGCATGGACATGAAAGTTTTATAGAGCATGTACGAATCCTTCATTCCATACTTAGCCACTTTTTGGATCACGGGTTCTTGGGCTGGCGGGCTCAAAATTGAGCCTCTATTGTCTTGTGTCCTACAAATAGCACCCAAAGTTCCGCGATATACAAATTGACAGGCGGACTTGTGGGCTCTCTGGTTCAACATTGCACTTCTAGAGCCCCTATCCTCCAAACAACACTGGGATTTTCGCGACATACAAATTGGCAGAAGGACTCCAGGACTAGCGGGCTCAAGATTGCGATTGTTTACGGATGGTCATCATAGATTATTTTAGGGGTGAAATTTCGCTCATGGGCGAAATTTAGAGGCCTCCAATTTTTTATTGGGAAAATTTTTTGTATTAAAGTGATTTTTTAAAACTTATATCATTATCCCATAATTTATTTTAGGGGAAAATCATGTACAAGGTTAGCCCGTGTTTTTAGGAGAGATAGAGGAAAAAAATATATATTTCACCCTTGAAATTTGGAGGGACGAGCTTCCATTAGCCAAATTTCTAGAAGTATGGGAATTTCTGATAGCTTCTTTGCCCTGCCATTTGGTAAAATCGGGGTTTATGGTTTAATTCACCCAGATTTTGTGGTATGGGCACTGGGTAACTACAATCTTCCCTTTGCTCGATTTCCAAAGAACAAGGGGATTTCTAAGATCATTTTGGCCCTCCCACCTGGTATAAATTGTATGGGATCTATCCAGTGTCCATCTCACACCTGGTATAAATTGTATGGGATATTTCCAGTGCCCATATATGCATTTGGTTAAAATCATAGCTTTGTTACTTGTCTGGTTCATTCGTGAGAACTACATAGTAGAGTGAAATTTTATTCTTTATACCATCTCAAAAATCTCTAATTCCCCGGGGCCCGATTTACCTTTCATATCTATTTTCGTGCTTATTTATCCTCGACAGAATGGAAAAAAGGGCAAGAGATGCCAGTGGTGGAGCCACTGGTGGAGCTTCCTATTCAGAGCAGAAGAAATTAAATTTGCTACGGTTATCCCAACCCGCTCAGAAGGTGTCACGCGAGGCTTTGGCTGTGAATAACTACCAAGGTTTCCAAACATCTTAGGTATTTACCTGGTCCTTCATCTCAATGTGTTAAATTCCTCATAGCAAAGAATTATGAATGATATTGGTAAAATTAGAACAATACTCTGTTTTGTAACAAGGAAATCCCGTTCACATATTTCAACGATTTAAGGGTTTTTAAAAAAAGTGACTATAACATATTTTAACAAGTTTCCATTTTGAAATCACTTTCAAGAACATTTTGTCCTTATTATCAAAGTGACTTTCCTGTCATTCGTTGACCTTGCCTTAATTAGAGCATGTACAATAATATCCTGAGTTTTAATCTTTATGTCGTTTCATGAATATTTCTTCTTTGAGTTCATTGTGAAGAAATGCCAACACCACATCAATTTGATCCACTTCCAAATCATAGGTAGTAACAATGGCCAACAACAATCTCATGAATATTTCTTCTTTGAGTTCATTGTGAAGAAATGCCAGCACCACATCTATTTTTCCCTCCTTGAATTTTCCCCCCCTTGAATTTTTCCCCTAGTCTCTCGTTGGTCATTTCTAGGCTATACATATTCATTTGGTGTTTATGTGTATTTTCATTTAGTTGGAATCCAAGATGAAGCTATACTTCACCTCATGCCTTTGGAATATCTACATCTAGCACCTATGATATCTACTTTGCTCGTCAAAATCATAGCTTCATATTAAAAACTATGCTCATATGGAATCACCAAATGTTGTATCTTTTCTTCTAGAATATATTGTTGGTGTTGATATTGACGAGTTTTATCCTTCTTGAATATCACATCCCAATTATAGTTATGTCAATGCTCAAATGGAATCCATAGCTTGTAGCCCTTAAACCTTATGAATAGCCAATAAATATGCCCTTGACTACTTTATTGTCCATCTTCTTCCTATTCACCTTAGGCACATGCATGTATTACTCTATTGGCACTATTATTAATAGACTATAGGTTCAACACATGAGACAACAAAAGTCCATTAGTGTTTTCATTTTCAATACCCTTATGGTGAAGAAATATCAGCACCACATCTATTTGATCCACTTCCAAATCATAGGTAGTAACAATTGCCAACAACAATCTCATAGAGGACATTGTGGCTACTTGGGAGAAAGCCTCTTCATAATCAACACCTTCAAATTAAGAGTATCCCTCTGCTACTAAACAAGCATTGCATAACTTGACATAATCAATTTTCTTATACATCTTATTAAAAAACCATTTGCATTCAACTACCTTGCAACTCTTGCAAATGCCATGTTTGGTTATGTTCTAAGACCTTAATTTCTTCCTCCATGGCTTGCTTCCAATGAGAAGTAATCTTCTTTAAGAGCCTCTTTGGAATTTCTTGGCTCATCACCCATAAAATATAAAGAAATATAGATAAAATCATGTGTGACTCATAGCCATACTTTCTAGGATGATTTCGCTCATGAAGGCTCCTTGAATTTTTCCTCTTGTCTCTCGTTGGTCATTTCTAGGCTATACATATTCATTTGGTGTTGATGTGTATTTTCATTTAGCTGGAATCTAAGATGAAGCTAGACTTCACCTCATGCCTTTGGAATATCTACATCTAGCACCTATGATATCTACTTTGCTTGTCAAGATCATTAGCTTCATATTAAAAACTATGCTCATATGGAATCACCAAATGTTGTATCTTTTCTTATAGAATAGATTGTTGGTGTTGATATTGACGAGATTTATCCTTTTTGAAGATCACATCCCAATTATAGCTATGTCAATTCTCAAATGGAATCCATATCTTGTAGCCCTTAAACTCCTTATGAATAGCCAATAAATATGCACTTGACTACTTTATTGTCCATATTCTTCCTATTCACCTTAAGCACATGCATGTATTACTCTATTGGCACTATTATTAATGGACTCTAGGTTCAACACATGAGCCAACAATAGTCCATTAGTGTTTTCATTTTCAATACCCTTATGGCGAAGAAGTCATCCAAATAGTAGTATTACCTGGTTTAACATCCCATAGAAGTCATCCAACTAATATCATTAGCATAAGAGAGCATGAAATTGTAGAAGGTCGTCCCCATTCAATAGAGCACTTCAATCAACCATCCATAAAGTGCCAAAGCAAGTAGAAAAACTATACCATAAGATCACTCATTACTCCTACAAAACTCTAAAGAAGACATTCCAAAAGCCAGGGTAATGTTGTTTCTTTCCTAAAATATGTAACATTATTTGAGAGAGCATTAATATGCTCCAAGGGTGGGAGAAAGGCAATGTTGTTTTGTAGTATAGCTCCTACAATGCTTGCCATACAACAACACCTTTACACCATTCATATTGTTCTAAATACCATTTACAACTCCCACTACAATTCTTCATCCTCATCCTATATCTTGCAAAACAAATTTGTGTTACAATTACAAAACATAGCATTTGTATTGTTATGCATTTTTTGCTACTATTAAAGGTTGCCAAACAATATATTTTCTAGTGTTTCAAGAAGCAACACAATGGTCTCACATCAACACTTTATCTATCATACAAGGAATCAAAATCTGAAATACCACCTTCTTAAACAACCTTCGAGGCTTCAACATATGCAAGTATATACAGGAATATTTAGGCTCAAGAAAAATGCAAAAGAAATACACTTTGGCCAAGTTCCACAAAAATCACATCCATCATGGAAACATCAACCAAAGCATCAAAGGATCATAAAAAAAATGTTCTAAGTAACTTCCTCATTAGTCTACAACATGAAAAGGTATATACCCTGTTGTCAAATCAAAATTGGGTATATTTTGGGTAACTACATGTACTCTACAACATTCGTGCAAAATATGTACATATACAAACAAGAAAAAACATCATCAGGCAACCCAAGTTAGCACAAACAACATGTCATATTAGTCTTCATGGACTATGATACATCACAAAAAAAGATGCAACAAATAAGAAGGTACCAAGGCAGTCAGCCATACAAGACAAAACACTCAAGTTAGCTTGAAAATGCAACCTACAAGAATACGTATAGAATTCCAAGTTTTGCTCCTTATTAAAGATATTTTTCCATATCGCATGGTTTAAAAGAGATACCAAATCTACAATTATATGGAGCATATCAATGTATAATATCCAAACCTTTTCAAACCTTCACTCATCCATTTTACACTTCCTCCAAACATCTCAGCCATCAGACCTATCATGTATGCATTAACCCTAGCAACCATGCAACCTACATACCTCATGCATAACACTGCATCTCTCAACTCCACTCACTCCATATCATCAACCCATCCATTACCA
>JASDQU010099843.1:583871-607274 GCA_032191745.1 Picea mariana
CAGCAGGAGGATAGGGGCAGTAGCTTATGAGTTGGAGCTTCCACGGGGCAGCAAAATTCACAACGTCTTCCATGTCTCGTGCCTTAAGAAATCCCTCGGTCATCATGTTAGGCCTATTGAGGCATTACCTCCCATGGATGAGGAGGGACAACTTGTTTTGATTCCAGAGGAGGTGTTAGAAGTCCAAGAGAAGAGGCTCCGAAACCAAAGCATCAAGGAGTATCTGATCAGGTGGAAGGATTTACCCATTGAGGATGCCACTTGGGAGCAGGAGCACGTGGTTAGAGAATCATGTTTGGAATTGCTTGAGGACAAGCAATTTCAAGCAGGGGAGACTGTAATGTCCCACACCTCTTAGAGAGGTAATGNCAGTGGCCTGGGAACCCCCACTAGGTCATAGTCTTTAGTTTACAACGCAGGTAAACCCTAATAACAGAGCAGCACAATATTCAACCAGATCTAGCATATAGAAGAACTTAGCATAAGGAAACAACTCAGCTCTATCATTCATTCACATTATTCATCACTAAGATATTATATTAGATTATCCTAAGCATATATCAGTGTACTAAGCATTTAATCACATAAACAAGAGAACAACCATAAAGCACAAAGCAAACACAACACAGGATATACGTGTTTCACCCCCACCCTGGGGCTACGTCTACCAATTCTTCTTCTCTTTATTGTCTTCTATCAATCTTCTACATGTACAAAGCCTTGAGATCTTACTCTATAGAGGACAAGAGATCTGTGCACTTTGCTACATCCTCCTTCCTTGAGTTACAACACAAAGCCTTCCACAGTCTCTGAAAATCACTTGCACTTAGCTCTGCAAGTCTTACACAGTATGCACAAAGAAATTACAATTACCACTTGCACTTAGCACCTACCATCACATAGATGTCCCCCCCCTTACATCACCTAGTAATCTATTTATACATTACAAAATCAGGCCTAAACATGGGTAAACCCATGGGCCGACATCCCCATACCCGTTACATAAGCCCAAAACCCAAAAATCCCTAAAAATGGGCTAAGATCCTGTGATCTCTGCTTTGACTTGTGCTCCACCTTTGATAGCCTGTTGAAGTCCCAAAAGTAGGTCAAACATGACCAAGGATCCTCAAAAATTGGTCAAGGGCCAACAGGTCCCCAACACTCACCAGTGATGCATCCCGAGTCATTCTAGTCTGGGTAGTTCTGCGTCAAAAGCCTCAAGCAGCTTCGACATGTTGCTGTACCACAAACTCCTACTTGGAAAACTCTTGGATAACTGCTTTGCTGACAAGTCCCTCTAAGCGTTGTTCAGCTGCAGTGATGACTTGCTTCAGTTCTGCTCCTCGGCCTTCAATCTCTTTGAATAGTTGGCAAGCCTCATCCTGTGTTGGTTGGAGCCTCTGAGTCACTTCCATAACTTTGCTTTGAATGGTGTGGACCTGTTGTTGAGCAATGCACTGTTCTTGGGATCGCTTCATCCTCTCAATGGATAACAGGGGATTCAACTACACCTGTGTTGTTTCAGCTTGCTGCTTTGCCTCCTGGAGTTGTGACTCTAGTGCCTTTAATTCAGGATCCTTAGTGAGTCGCTCATAAGTCTAGCCACTGCGATCACTTAGTTATTTACATTCCATGGTGAGGGCCTTGATTCTTTCAAATGTGCTTTGATAAGTTGCTTCTCTTTGATCTCGTACATCCGGTAGAGTGTTGGGCACTGTTCGTAGCTCTAAGTCTACTATTCTTTGTTGTAGTTGTTGGATAGCTTCCGCGAGCTGCGCTACTTGATACTCCATTCGATCTTCTGCCTTTGGCTCTAAGCCCATCACAGAGCGAAGTTCTCTGTCGACTGCTTCTTTGACTCCAATATGTTCTGTGAGAAACTATTCTTTTTCTTGCTTGACCTTCAACCTCTCTTCTTCAAACTTAGCTTGAAGGTCATCCTTCTCCTTTTGTGCAACCCGACGTTGCTCTACCATTTCTTCCTGGGCTTCAAGGCCATTGTGGCCTAGTATTTCTTAGCTTGTGCTCGATGAAGGTGAGCTTCGGTCGCATCAACTAGTCTATGGAGTTGGGCAAGCTCATCTCCCAACTCTGGTTCTTCTGATGGCAGGGGCGCAGTGGATACTGTGTGGCTACATTGAAGGGCATGTTGTACCCCTCTGAGTTCAACCTCGATTCTATCGTACATCTCCTCCTTCTTGGCTTCATGTTTATGCAATATGTCCTGTGAGGTATCTACTATAGCTACGATGATGAAGTCGAAGTCATCTACAGTGAGCACAGTCTGCATCTTAGTCAAGCTGGCTTTGGATTTCTTTCGAAAAGTGGGTTTCATGGGGGAAACCTTCCTTTTCTTCAAGGGATCAGCCTCATCAATAGGATCCCTAGGTGGTGTTCCTTTGCCTTACTTTTTTTGATCTTCTTTTCCATTTGTATCTTCTACTTCTTCATCACCCCCTCGGCCAAGTGATACTGAAGCAATTTCTTCCAATGCGTTGCTCAAGTCTTGGACTTCTTCGGTCTTCTTCCTTCTATTGGTTCCAGGTGTGTTGTGTTCTTTGTGCGTGGCCTCTGAGCTATCAAGTTCGGGATCAAACATCTCTACAGGGTCAACAGGGATAAGGAGGTCTACTGACCAATCCTTAGTTATCTCCTCAAGGTCCTCCTTTGTGATCTTATAGTATGACTGAAGCTCATCTTTATACTCATCTGCTTGCGCAGTGATATAGATGAAGTGTTGATCTGCGTGAAACTTCATGAGAGGTATGAACTGGTACAGGGTGTTTGGCATCATGCAAGGGACAAATTCGATGGCCCTCTTCAACTGAAGATAGTACATGTGGAAGACCTCATTCAACTGCCATTGTTTTCCCATTTCGCTCGAGTACCAGAGTGTGGAGAAATTCGTAGCAAGTGGCTTGAACAGCTCAATGTCCGGGAAGGTCACACCTTTCGACATCTCCCAAGTGGTAAATGCGATGAGGATCAGGAGCCATCTAAAATGGAACTCATAGCCATGATCCTGAGCTTCATGGAAGTCTAATTCCAACTGGTTGATCAAGTACTTCACCCGGTTCATCTGGAGTCCTTCTACACATTTCCTGGTGAGGTCAACAATGAATCTTGTGACCTGTGTAGGTATGTTCTTTCTCACGAGATTTCCTGTGATTAGCTGGTAGGCCAGGCACACTACGCCATTCTAGATGGAAGCTACCTTATAACCTCACGTCCCCTTTTCTACATCACCATATGTGTCTTTGATTCTTTGTGCCAATGCGCGATCTGTAGCCTTCCCTGGGTAGAAGTCCTGTGGGTCAGGTCTCTGCATGCTCAATCTGGTGATCCTATGGATCAGCATTGGATCTACTATGATGCATCGGTCTAGAAATAGGTAGACACCATGGTAACATGAGAGAAGGAGATTAACACACGCGTTAACCTCCTGGTGCCTTCCAAAGTGCAGAATCTTCATTACATTCAAGAGGGTTGACTACACAAGGTTCATAGTCCATGGCTGGGGGATTATTTTTAAGTTCTTCCTCTTCTTCTTGGTCAAGTATTTGTAAGGAGTGAACATACTATGGTTCTTGCGGTCTCCTAGGTTGAAGTCACTAAACTTCAACGTCACGATCTTATCCTACTACGTTCTAACTACACGTATCCCCTTCGGGAGGTATGCAGTAACCATGGTGTAATCAAAGTCCCTCGGGACACTATCATGAATCACTGCGCTAGCCAGAGGCAGGATGTAGTCGGGTAAGATGGTTGGGATTAACTTCCCATTTTCTAGGTCATATCTGTGCTTATTTATCTTCTCTGCTGCCAATTGGGATGGTCTGGATCTGCGAGTAGTCGACGAAGAGGTTTGCACTCCTCTCGTCGATGATGCTTGAATAACTGCGAACCTTACTTTCTCGTCCATGAGATCGATGAGAACTTATTTGACGACTTTATATACATCGCTGAGATCGTTTGACATGCACACTTATATCAGATAACTCGGGTGGATGAATGAGTGCACAATGCAATGGAACAGGTGTTGATCTCAATAAACACAGTGCGGTAGCAATGAGTTGGCTTGGATACAATTCACAAAAGTGTTCTCAGTGCAACAGTTGACGGACTAAGTAGACATGATGTAATGGATGTCTCCAACGAATGAGAGGTATTCATCAATGCGGTTCTATTCATTGTGGCATGGTCCTATTCTGGAACCTTCTGTAACTTTTCTATCTTTGCTCTCTTCTTACTAAGCTTTCTAGCCTTCTTCCTGATGATCTTCATCTCAATATTCCTCTTTCCATTATAATTCTTATCTCCTTTTGGCATAGTAACTTCACGTTGTTGAGATTCTTTCATAGGGTCAGAGAGTAATACGTCTTCTCCATCTGGGGTAGGTGCTTCAGTGTTCTATGAGTCTTCTTGTGTTCTTTTAACTTCAACATCCAAGTTTCTGGTTCTAAGTAGATTCGATCTATTCTCCTGTTCTTCAATCAAGTGTGTTATCCTCCTAGTCATGAAATCTTTTAATTCTTGCTTCTTCTGCTCTAAGACTTCCTCTTCTTTTCTTCTGGCCTGATCCTTTTCAATCCAAGGTTTTCCTAGTAATATAGAAAATGGGGCATTGTTCTCAATAAATTTAACAATCTCAAAATCTTCCTCTGTCGAAGTTCCATGAGCACTCATAGATATCTAGGTGAGTCTTCCACATAGGGTTATCAACTTTCCTCTAAATAATCTTATTCCTCCCAATGAAGGAATCATAGCAGGCTTTCCTAAATTTTCCCAAGTTTTTTTTGTTATGATATTTACCTGTGTTTCTTCATCCAGAACACAGTCAATGTCGAAGTCTCCTATTCTTTCTTTTATGCATTCTTTTTCTTTGAAGATCTCTGATAATTTGATATTTCTATGATCAATTAGGGTTTCTTTCATTTGTAGCAATACATTCTCTAATTCTTTCTGGGGCTCTACCATGGTCTCATTTTCATGACCTTCCTCAGGGTTTTCTTGTCTCATATTCATTTTGTCAAGCTTAGCAATCATTCTAGGGAAATCTAAAACTTCATGATCCATAGCTTTAAAACATAGACAACTAGGTCTTCTACCAGGGCATTCCTTAGCAAGATGTCCTGGTCTTCTGAAACTATAACAAAGGGTTAGTCTTCTCTTTCTCTTAAATGATTCCCATCATTTCTTGTACTGCGCACTAGGATCATAGTAGCTAAGCTGCAAAAAATTCTTTCTAGGATCCTGCATCCATTTGTTAGTCCAAACATTCTTTCTATGCATAGGAATAACATATCTTTCACTATTTTTGTCAGATCTACTCATATCAACCCTTGTTTCATCTAGTTGTGCCCTACTTTTCAAGCTAGGATAAAATTTATCAAACATACCTAGATCCATACTTTTGAAGAAAAACTTTCCACTTATCTTACCTTTTCAATCAAAAATTTTCACTCTTCTTACCTTTATCAGAGCACACAGCTTTAGGATCTTATCTCCAAAAATTCTACTTTACTTTTATCAGAGCACAAATATTTCAGGTCTTACCTATTTTCTTCATATCTGACTCTTATTCTTGGCACAGAGCTTCATAGGTCAAGTAGAATACTGCACACTAGGGCAACAGATCTACGCACAAAGCTTTCTCTTTTCTTTAGTTCCCAGCAATCATAGTTCCAGTCCCGACAACAGAACCATTTGTTGGCACAAGGGAAGACCAAGGGTTCAACGCTTAAAACAATGCACCAACAAAACCCTAACTACCGACCCTTTCAGCAACACCTACGAAGGAGATGAAGTCTCACCCGAGGTAGAGGCAGGGGTGGTTGCAGGACTCCGATGTTTGCAACCTTAGCTGGGACACAGATCTACAATTGTAATGCCTTAACAGAGCACTTAGCAGTTATAGTTCATCAATATTCATCTTTAGTTTACAAGGCAGGTAAACCCTAATAACAGAGCAACGTAGTATTCAACCAGATCTAACATATAGAAGCACTTAGCATAAGGAAACAGACCATCTCTATCATTCATTCACATTTTTCAGCACTAAGCTATCATATTAGATTCTCCTAATCATATATCAGTGCACTAAGCATTTAATCACATAAACAAGAGAAAAACCATAAAGAACAAATCAACCACAACACAGGATATACGTGGTTCACCCCCACCCTGGGGCTACATCCACCAATTCTTCTTCTCTTTATTGTCTTCTATCAATCTTCTACATGCACAGAGCGTTGAGATCTTACTCCGTAGAGGATAGGAGATCTGCACACTTCGCTAGATCCTCCCTCCCTGAGTTACAACACAAAGACTTCCACAGTCTCTTACAATCACATGCACTTAGCTCTTCAAGTCTTACACAGTATGCACACGAAGCAATTACAATTACCACTTGCACTTAGCACCTAGCATCACATAGATGTCCCTCCCCTTACATCGCCTAGACATCTATTTATAAATTACAAAATCGGGCCTAAACATGGGTAAACCCATGGGCCGACATCCCCATACCCGTTACATAAGCCCAAAACCCAAAAATCCCTAAAAAGGGGCCCAGATCCCGTGATCTTCGCTTCGAAATGTCCTCCGCCTTCGAAAGCCTGTCAAAGTCCCAAAAGTAGGTCAAACATGACCAAGGATCCTCAAAACTTGGTCAAGGGCCAACAGTATGACAAAATATTTATAAGAAGATTTTGTCATTAAATTTCTACAATGAATACATTAAAGAGGAGAAAACATGTGTGAATTGGGAAGTAAAAATTGAGGAGAAAACATGTGTGAATTGGAAAGTAAAAATTGAATGGAAAAATATATTTTTAATAATTATAATTTTTTAAAATAAATATATAAAATCGTGATTTAAAAATAAATAAAAATATAAATTTTTAAAATTAAATGAAAAAATACATATATAAAAAATATTAAATTTTTAATAATATTTTTTTTTAAATAAATTTATATAAATAATTATAATTGTTAAACATATTTTTTTTTAACAAGAAAGTAGAAATTATATTAAAGGAGTAGTGGTATGACCAGTGTGAGGAAATATACAAAATTTGGACATGCATCCTGTGCATGGCTTCCACGATTACATATATATCTTCCCTAATATAAAGCCCAGTATTTCCCATTCTTTCCTAGAAACCAAAACTTGGCTACTAATAGATTAAAAGCCTGTAGATATAGAGCTCAGAATTTCCCATTCTGTCCTAGAAACCAAAACTTGGCTACTAACAGATTAAAAACCTACTTACGTTGAGTTAGCCTAAAAGTAAAAAAGGAGCTAAAGTCTTGTTTACATTGAACCTGCCAGAGAACCAAAAGAGGGTCATTACCATTGATGAAGAGGTGCATAGTTAAACCTGCGAGTATGGCTTTGAGGAACCTTCGTCAACGATGCCTTCTTCTCTGCATCAGGTTGGGTGGTCATTCTAGTGGCTTGGAGCTCCATCTTTTACAGTCTTGCCTCCAAATCAACAATTTTTCCATTGACCTGCTGCATCATGAACATGAGGGCTTCTACCGCTTCTTCTCTGAGCTGGATTAAATCTTCCTTGAGTGTCTCGAAGTGTCGGCCACCTTCCCTGTCCAGGCAGAGGAGAAAACCCCTATGCACGATGAGATTTTTCTTCATAGTACTAATTTCCTATTCCAACGAGGAGGAGGGATTATGGGAGAAGAAGAATTGGAGCTAGAGACCATTGGATAGTTTGGAGGGAAAGTTGAGGGAGAGAGGAGGGTGAGGGAGAAAGTAAAGCTAGACAAGAAATAGTCACCGCAGAGAGATGAGCTGCAAACATCTTTCCCCCTAGATTTAACTTCATCGTGAACGTGCGACATCGAGGGACAGAGGAGGCTCGCTCGAGCGTCATGCGATGGGAGGATGGGCTCAGTATAGAGCAATATGATGGACGTGAGGGTAGGAGCATGCGGGGGGGAGCGAAAAGACTCAGGTTGAGGGATGAATTACCTGCACGCAAGGGAGACGTCAGCATGGTGTGGCAGGAAGGGATTGCCACGGGTTAGGACACACGTGGAGGAGAGGCTGCCACAAGTCGGGGCATGAGGTGGATCCAAGTGTCGCTTTCCTCCGAAAATACAATAGACCACCAACCACGTGCCACTACTAGAGAGGGGCGGTAGGTAGGACCCCATTGAGGGAGAGTTGACCCTTGATCAAGGGGACAACTATGTTTGTAGCTTTGACTGCCTCACCGTTTAAATTCTGGAGCACATGAAAAAATTCGATCTTTTGAAAGGCATTAGAGAGCCCCTAAACTTTCTTGAAGATTTTCTGAAGTTTCATTTGGTTTGGAAACGAGTTGGTGACTAAGGCTTGGATTAGGATCTGGGAGTCTCCTATCACTGTGATTTCATTGATGTCTAGCTTTCGGGCTTGGTTGAGTCCTTGCCAGAGACTCAAAGCTTATGTTATGTTTTTGGTTTCTTCTCCTAGTCCCTAGGATTAAACTAGTTCTTGAATTTCAGTGGGGTCGTAGATAACCCCTCCCCCTCCTGCCACCCCTATAATTGTTAAACATATTATAATAATAAAATACTTATTTTTTTATAAAATAATATAAATTGTTTTAATTTTAAATATACACTCATAAAATATTATGAATTGTTTTAATTTTAAATATATATTTTATCATAACAATGATGATGATGATGATGATGATTAACATTCACGAATTGGTCTATCAGACCTTAAGAGGGTGAGTGATTAATTGATCTGGGTATAGGCTGGACAATCTAAGAGAAAGTGTTTTTCATCTTCAACCTTCAACTTTTTAACCATATACTAATATGTGCAAAATATAAAATGGCGGGAGGAAAATAAAAAAATATAAATTGATAAAAATATAAATATAAATATAAAATTCAATTATTTTTTTAAATATTTAAAAAATATTGTGGATGAATAAAAAATTAAATTATTTAGGATATCCATACGCTCCATAAAATGGTTTTATTTTTGAAAATTGATACACTCTAAAAATGTGTTTTAGATGCCATTAATTATAATTTATATCATAAGATTAAAGTTACAATTCCACTGAGAACTTTGGTTGGACTGGAGGAGAAGCAAGATAAGGTTTAGATAGTAGTTACCATAGAATATTACGGCATGAGAACTAGAGGGGGGGTAAAGGAACCCCCTCATATAAACAGGTAGTGGTAGATAGAGGGAAGGGGCCTAGGGGGCTATTTTTCAAAGCACCAATGACAGGCACCTCGGGATCAAACCTAGAGAAAGGTCTAGATAGGAATTAGGGCACAAATGAGATCTTGGAAGAGGAAGCCAAAGGAACCCAGAACGAAATTCCAGACACACAGAAGACCAAATCGACAAAAGGGTGCAACCCATGCAAACCCAAAACAACAATGATACCAAAGGTGGTACTGGTAGATCTGCAGATGCAACTTTACAGAGATCAGATGAAAGCGCATGCACTAATATACAAATTTATGGGCCTATGGTGAACAGAGAGAATTTTGCGCAACTGGATTAAATACCACTGGAAGCTGAATGGGGAAGTGGAACTTCCTCTGGGCTCGAAAGGCTTCTTCACAACCGTTTTCATAAACCTGGAGGATAGGGATAGAATATTTCAAGGAGGGCCATACTTCCACACATCAACAGAACTCTACATGCAACCATGGAAGGAAAATTTCTCCCTCGAAAAAGAAACCTTCAAAAAGGTACCAGTCTGTCTAAGACTTTACTCCTTACCCTTAGACTACTGGTTACCCTCAACTTTTGAAGCTATTGGCAACAAATTGGGGAAATACATAAATATTTTAGATGCCACCCTAAGAGGGAGATATACATCTTACACAAGAATATGTATAGAGATGGATGTGTCGAGAGCACTTCCAGAAGCCATCAACCTCGAGTTTAGAGATGAGGAATGGATCCAAAACATTGACTATGAACATATCCCTTTCAGATGTAGAAGATGTCATGAACATGGTCACCTGATCAGGGAATGCCCTCTTAACAAAAATAAGGAAATGGAAAACCCCAAACAATAGATGAATGAGGAAGGTTTTGTAAAACCAAACCCCAGGAGTAGAGAAAATAAGAAGCAGGGAAAATATGCAACAAGGATCAACTCGGAGGCTCGAACAAAACAAAAGGATAGGACAGATCTACCAAAGAAGAAAAAGGTGATCAAGATAAGGCAACAGTTCAGGAAGTCAGATAACAAAATAGAAACGAGCCCAATGATTGACCAAGTACTTAGAAGGGCATAGGAAGTTGCGCAACCCCAACGGAGGGTGAAATTAGAGACGACAACACCCCCATGCAAGAGGCTGATGGAGATGCAGAAATGACCCCAAGCGAAGTAGGCACAAAATATTTTGATCTTAGAGACCTTGTGTAAAGGAAAGGGATAGATCTTACAAATATACTAGAATAATGGAAAAAATAGGGTGTGGAAAATGTACCAATATAACAACTAGACCGCATCCAGTACCTGTTCCTACAAAGGGAGGAAGACAAATCTCATGGCCAAAAGCGTACTTACGGGGAGACTGGACACCTAGGAGTTAAAGCAGGCGAGGGACAACCAAAACTATCACCCAAGCAGATGTGGAGGAAAAAAGGAAGGAAATCAAATAGTGTAGCCTTTCAGGAGCTTGGAGCGTTATTGATAAACTCGGGTAAGATCAAGAAGCTTTTCCCTAACTCCCCCACACATGTTTAAAATGAAGTTCATAACCTGGAATATAAGAGGCCTAAACAACCCAAGAAAACAATGAATCCTTAGAAATAAACTAAAGCAGGAACAACCAGATCTATGTTTTATTCAAGAAACAAAGTGTAATACAGATAGAATGGAAACCATTCGTCAACAACACTGGCGCAAGTACGAAATGATGGCCATGGGAGGCCAACAAATGGCAGGGGGAATCCTGACCCTGTGGAACCCTCAAGCACTCAACCTAATAACAACTGAAGCAACCAGGCACACTCTTACGGTACACATGCAAATCATTGGCAATACAGAGGATATTATATGCACTAATGTGTATGGACCCCAGGCATCAGAGGAAAGGAAAGGAATGATAAGAGACCTAGAAGAACTTAAAACCAGATCAAACAACCTCCATTGGATCCTAGTGGGGGACTTCAACATCACCATGTCACTTGCAGAGAAAAGAGGAGGGATAAGATGATTGGATAGAGTTGCGGAGTATTTTTCAAACATCAATGACATAGTGGAGATGGTAGATCTGCAAACAAGTAACGACCAGTTCACTTGGAATAATAAACAGATGAATCAACATCAGGTAGCAACAAGACTTGACAGATTCCTGGTGTCAGATTCAATCATAATGCAAGGGCTGACCTTAGACTGCAATATCCTACCTTGGGGGGGATCAGATCACTGGCTGGTACAACTGGAAGCAAGATTCTAGACCACACCAAAAAACAAGCCTTTCAGATTTGAGAAATTTTGGCTGGAACACCTGACCTTCCAAGAAAGAATAAAACAATGGTGGAGGGAGGAGCAACTAGAGAAAGGGACAAGGATGTTCAAACTCTATAAAAAACTCAAACACATCAAACATAGGCTCAAGGAGTGGAACAAGGACACCTTCGGGAATATAAACCAAGAAAAAAACAATATAGAAGGAAAAATGAAAATACTCTAGGAAACCTGCATCTGGGAGGGCTACACAGAGGAATGGAAAAATGAAGAACTACAACTGACCTAGGAATGGGAGCAACGATGCCAGCAAGAAGAAATCTTCTGGCGACAAAAGTCTTGGATCAGATGGGTAAAGGAAGGGGAACATAACACCAAACTTTTTCATAGAACAATGATGGCCAGAAGGGCCCACAACAAAATCCTGAAGATCAGGGATCGTGATGGAATAGAGAGAGAGTCACATAAATACATAGAAATAGCTCTGGTAAACCACTTCCAAGTGATAGCCTAGGAACCCAACCAAGACAGAATGACGACCATACAAAGAATAATACAGCATATCCCATGACTAGTCATTGAGGAACAAAATAACAATTTGAACAAATCCGTAGCGGAGGAGGAAATCGACCAAGCACTCCAGGAAATGCCCAATGGGAAATCCCCAGACCTGGATGGATTCATGGTGGAGGTCTTCAAATCCTATTGGGAAGTTGTCAAACATGATGTGTATAGAGTAGTGGATGATTCTAGAAGGTCAGCCTCTATTCTCAAAGCGCTAAATGCCACAATGATTACTCTCATCCCAAAATAAAATGAAGCCAAAACCCCGGACAGATACCGACCGATAGAACTATGCAATGTGGTGCACAAGTTAATCTCCAAAGTCATAGAAAACAGACTGAAATCCCTCCTACCTACACTAGTTTCACAAGAACAGGCTGGGTTCGTGGAAGGAAGACAAATAATGGACAATATCATCCATGCCCACGAACTCATCCACACCCTGAAGCTTCAAAAACAAGGTGGAATGACAATACAACTGGACCTAGCTAAAGCTTATGACAAAATTAGTTGGCATTATATAGTCAAGTCCCTGGAAGCCTTCGGGTTCACCCATCATTGGATCAACTAGATAGTCATCCTAGTTTCAACTACAAGCTACTCAATCTTGCTCATTGGAGCCCTTGCCAAACCATTCTGGTCCACTAGAGGCATTAGACAAGGAGACCCATTGCCCCCTTTCCTTTTCATTCTAATGATGGAAGGTCTTAGCTGAAGCATAAACAACACAACCACAACAAGGGAAATAACTAAGATCAAACCCTTTGCGACCTGTCCTACCTCCACACACCAACAGTTTTTGGCTGACACCACACTTCATGGCATACCCATGGTCAAGGAAGCAAAATATTACAAACGAATCCTAGATGAGTTTGGGGAAGCTTCGGGAGTAGAGATAAACCAGTCAAAATCTATGATCTTTTTCTTTAACACCAACCCCACAATCCAGAGAAATCTGGCCAACATTTTGGGATTTGAACGTAAAACACTCCCAACCAAATACCTCGGGATCCCACTAACAGATAAAGCTTACAAAATTTCCACTTGGGAAGGAGTAATAAACAGACTACAAGATTGGGTCAAAAACTGGACTTACAGATCCCTCAACCTAGCTGGAAGACTCATCTTAACCAAGTCAGTGTTGCAATCTATTCCAACCTTTATGATGTCGGTATTCCCAACCCCCAAGGGGATAATACAAAAAATAAGGACAATACAAAGAGATTTCCTCTGGCGAGGAGAGAAAATAAAGAAAAAATGGGCATTGGTGGCTTGGGAGAAGATTTGTAAACCCCAAAAAAATGAAGGCATGGGGCTACATGACCCACAAGTGACCAATGACACCTATGGGGCAAAAATTTGGTGGTTCTAGGTCAAAGAAACCATGACGACATGGGTAAACCTATGGAAGGAAAAATATGCTCCAAACATAAGCGATCAGGAAAATATCTACTTCAGATGCACCAAGGCAGGGTCTACTATCTGGAACCTAGCATGATGTAACAAGGCTTGGATTCAATCACACAGATTTTGGGAGGTCAGAAATGACAGAACCACAAGATTCTGGGAGGACGCCTGGCAATAGGAACCTAGACTGGAAAAACCTGGAAGGAAGGAAATCCAACAGGAGATGCTTGAGCAAGGAAAAACCAGAGTCTACCAATACTGGAAGAAAGAAACAGATCATAACAAATGGAGAATCTGGAACACTCTTACCCCACATAATAGAGACCAAATTGCAACAACAATACAAGAAGTAGAGGAGGAACTCGGGAAATGAAAAATAATAATTGCAGAAGGAGAGGACCAACTGCGATGGGGGCACAAGGACAACGGGGAATTCAACCTCAAAGAATTACGCCACTACATTACGAACCGGGACCAAGAAAACCTGGCGCAATAATGGATTAAGATTTGGACTAGCCCACAGTGCCCAAAAATAAAAATATTCCAGTGGCTAATACTCCACAATCGAATCTTAACATGGGAAAACCTCAGGAAGCAAGGGTTCATAGGACCTTATATATGTCCCCTATGTGAAGGAAAAGAGGAAACAACGAACTGTCTCCTAGATGAATGTATCCTCACAATAGAAGTCTAAGACTGGGCAGCAAGCATCTTCTGACAATCTAACAGGATCAGAGGGAATATATCCGCAACTATCAATACTTGGAAAGAGAATTATAGAGACAATGAAGTGGTGAATCTCAGTTGGATCCTCATTCCCAGAATGATCATTTGGGCAATCTGGAAGGAAAGGAACCGATGCATCTTCAAGAATAAAAAATGGATGGTAGAAAAGATCAAGGAAGCCATTATCTCCATGACAAGAGAAACAGTACATAGCTGCACTGCTCGGTTGGCATTTGCAGCTATGTNGCGCAACTCACAACCCAGGATCTCAGAATTCTTGAGGCCTTTCGACTGAAGGACAAACACAACCCCTTTCAAGTAAGATGGCCAACGCAACTCCAAATCAATGAGCGCAACTAAAAACCGCCACCAAAGGCTTCCCTTAAGATGAATTTTGATGGGGTGTCGAAAGGTAACCCAGGCCGGACAGGTTTGGGAGGAGTGATTAGGGACAGTCAAGGAAATATCATTCGGCTGTATACGGGGAGTTTGGGGAACTCAACTAACAATGCAGTAGAATTTGGATCCCTGGAGACCGGCCTTGAGATTCTACGTCGGGAAAGGATAACCAATACTATAGTGGAAGGAGATTCCATGCTAGTAATCAACACAGTAAGGAAGCTCCAAAACAGTACCAAAATGGGCAAAATCCAAAAACACTGGTGCTTGGCGTAGTCCCTGCAAAGAATTTAGGAGCACGTACAGTCGGGGATCGCGTAGAGATGAGCTGGGTAAGAAGGTCAGCTAATGTTCTAGTGAATAGAATAGCTAACGAAGGTGCAGATGGAGCAGGACCAGAACTAGACACAATATGGAGTAACATACCAAGTGGTCAGTTCTGAACTAACTGCACTCAAATAGCGGTAAAGGACTACGATGGCAGCCGAAGTATGACTGATCATAATGATATTAGAGGCACAAAAGTCCTCAAAAGGAACATAGGACCCCGTTAGAATCTGAAAGGCTAACATCTCAACATTAATTCCAATACAGACCTTAGTCACACCATAGGAGGAGATACTATACAATGACCATATCACTAGAAAGGAGTACAGGGACTGCTCATGCGAGCAAAGGAGGGATATCCAATAGGATGAAAAGTACATAGAAAAAAACAGTTGGCCATGGAAAGTTTTGAGTATGCATCACCTATACACATGTATGGTGGGAGGAAATGATTGGCATACAAGGTGCAAAGTAGGGGAGCGATGTAGGGATGACGGTAGGGACCCCAAGAACACACGATCCAAATAAATACAAAAGAACCTGAAAGGACACCTCTACAGAATATCAGTGATTCCTAGGAGAAGCTAACAGCCGAGGAAACCCAATAAAGGAATCACCACCAGAGGAAACCACAGATCGGAGAGAAGAAATCACAGAGGCCATACTAAGCACCAAGAAGCAATGGAAAAAAGTGGAGGACGAACTCAAGGCGAGTACCACCCAAAACAAGTAGAGATGACAAGACTGAAGAAGACCTAAATAAAGAGAGGCCCCCAGGGGGAGGCTCATCCAACAAGAGCTCAAAAGATCATGAAGGTGGAACAGGCAGCCAGAAAGACCAAGGAAACCTTCCTCAAGCAGGTCGACCCCAAGGGGAAAGCAGTCATATACAGGTGGGAAAGAGAAGTCAACAACCAGTGCCAGGGCAAGAAATGGGATGAACTCATTCAATAAGCTGACAGGATTAAGGACCCGAGGACCACTCAACCATGAATGACCCTCTACCAAAAAATGGTGGAAGAATATTGGTGCACTAAAATGTTGATAGGCAAGTTGAAAGCTTACAGGAAAGAGCCCAACAAAGAAGAAATTAGGGGACATAAGAAGGAGATCACATAAATTATGAACTGACTCAACAACTTGGAGAATCTTGCCAGAGGAATAGTGGAGGACTGGAGGAGTCAAAAAGAAAAATTGGAGCGACTGGCAGGACAATTTCACATCTATCTCTGCTACGTCCACCACGTAGACATAACTCCTGAGGACCATCATGGAACTCAAGCCAACATTAGAAGGACATGCATGGTAGAGAATAATGAGGAAAAGGCAACAAATAAGTAAGGAGATGATAACCAACCAATCATCCTGGACTAGCGCAGCACCAACTAAGGTTTTTATGCACTACTTACTGTTATCGGTTACTGAATATGTTAAGTTATGGATTTCAGCAAACTGGCTTAAGAGGACTGGGTCAATTTCCCAGGGTGGCAGCCCAACTCCCTCATTTTTTGTTGATAATGCGTCTACGAGGGCTCTGATCTAGTTTCCATTTTTGGCATATTTGGGGACCCCTCCCTGTTTTTACTTTTGTACTATAGTTTTACAGTAATACAAAATCTCAACTCACTTACAAAAAAAAAAAAGTTACAATTCCACCAAATTTAATATTTACAAAATATAATTTTCAATACACACTTTATGATAATAGGTCATGAGTGGACAACCTTAAAGTCATTTAGGGAATCTGTGCCTTGTCCTCGTAAAATGTTTTTTATTTTTATTTTTTTTATTAACACATTCATGTGAAGTAATAGAAAGATGTAGAGTAAGTTTAAATGACCATATTGATTGGGACATGTGAAGAAAATTGTAAATGTCAATAATTGAATAAATATATTTTTAATAATTATAATTTTTTAAAATAAATATATAAAATTATTAGCAAAATACTATTTTGAAATCTAAAAAGCAATGTTTTTCTTTTAAGGGTTAGATATATTTCACCTATTTGGTCACTTTGTCAAATCTCTTTTCGTTATATGGTTCCATAGGGTTAAAAAGAAGTACTTCCAACACTTGGGTGGTTATAGAAATGTTGTGATAGTTACAGTTTTCACAAGCATCAACCTTGGGAAAGTTTTCACATGCTCCTTTACAGTCATTGGGAAAGTTGTAGGGTATGGTGGAAAAGTTGCAAGGTAAGGTGGAAAATTCCTCAATGCCTTGCCTATGAATTCACTTCATTGCCATGGCTACATGTTCCTTTATAGTCATTGGAAAAGTTGTAGGGTAAGGTGGAAAAGTCGTAAAAATTATTGTGTTGATTGGGGATCCAAATGACCAGAACGTGTGGGAAAATTGCTTTGTCGAGGGTCATTCCGCTTGTTTCATTGAGGGTCTTTGCGCTTATTTCAATGCTTGATCGTGTGTTCGACCGTGTATCAGTGGGGAAAAAGAACGCGTAAATTCCACTTAGCCGTGGGGCCTTCATCATGAGATTTGTGGGGCCTTTGCAGATATACAAAGGTGACTTGAAATAGAACTCTGTAAGTTTAATTTCTGACAAAGGTGACTTGAGACATTTAAGTAGACTAAAGAGAATGTCTTAGTTGAAGCTCTTTTGATTTAATTTATTATCTCTTGACTATCTGTGTGCTAAAATGAGATTCTTGGGAGTGGATGTTGTGGTTGACTGTGTTGTAGAGTTTAATACATGCTAGGGAATTGATGATTGAACAATTAAAAACATCTATATCACTTCTGAAATAAGAGAAAGTGTTTTTTCTGCGTAATAGTGCTCCATTTTAGTGTGTCCTCAAATCCCCTGCTAGAAAAGATAGGAGATATCAGATCTGTGTGGACTTTAGGAATTAATACCAATCATGGGAAAACATTAAAAATATTTATAAATAATTATTGAGGAAAAATAATTTGGACATAAACATGAAATTGGTCAAAATGAAATTAAAATACAAAAGTTCTCAAAATTCTATTTAGGGCATACATAAACATTTATATTTAAGTTGTGTTAAATCTCCTAAATTTGGGAAGAATCCCCTAAAATTTTGGTGGGCAGTAAATCCTGGTAGAAACATTGAATTTACTATGGAGGTAAATGTGTGATTTGATGCAATGATGGTTTCAAGAGAAAGGAGAACTTCTAGTAATGGGATCTTTAACTGGATTTGGGGACATAAGATTATGGCCCCTGTGTTGGTTGGGAAAATCCTCAATGGATTTCTCAAGGACCAAATCCACAGACATAGAGTCGAGATAGACTCTATGGGACTACCTCAATCCTCTTGATTTCTTTGAATTACCTTTCCTGTAGTGGAATTTGAGCTCTATAGATGAAGGGTGCTTCCTTCAAAGCAGTCGTCCAAGTGACCATAGGCTCATTCCCACAGCCTTAACCAAATTTTGACTAAGAGTTAGGAGTGTAGCCTGTAGATCTTGACAAAGTTCCATAGGACCAAGACCTGGGAAGCCTCCGCTACACTAAAAAAGGAGCTAAGTCATTTAGGACTTCGGGACTCTGGAGCTCCAGGGTGAATGAACATTGTAGTGTACTAAATGCACCGAAGATGACCTATCGAATCGATAGCTTGATGACAAACTGAAAATTGACGGTCATTTACACATTATTGTGGGATTCATCCCTTTGTTAAACCTCAATCCACTTCTCTGTTGCGAAGTAACGTGAGCCGTAGATCTGAGGTTATTTAAGATCTCCCCTAACCGTTGGATCTACATCATGGTCATTCGGGATTGACCTACTCTAGTAGAGAAAAGGTGTTAAACAACAAGAAACCCTGAACGTCGAACTCACAAGTTAACATGATCCATTGATTTGGGGAATCCATTAGGAACCTCTCCCAACCATCCGACCAACTAGTGAAAGGATAACGTAAATCACTCCAGCGAAGTCCTACTCTAAGAGGTTCAACATGTTGGTGAATTAGAATATCACCGAAGTGTCGAAGGCTGGAGTGATGTGGCATGATGATGTCACCTAGGGTGATGTGGACCCATAGTAGGTGTGCCATGTGTCACCCCGATTCGTGACCTTCACAGACCTTATATGTCAAATGGACCTTGACACATGTCACCAATTGATTGGTCCACGTGTCACCCTTGTCTTCCGCCAAATGTCTTCCTCCTAAATCATGGCCTCTTGATCTAATGGTTGACGGGAGTTCAGAAATTCGGGACTCTTGAGTGTTTTGAGTGATGGAATGCTTGGGATAAAATGGCTAAAGGCCTAGACCTACATGTCAGTTTTTCAGTGTTTTATGCGCATTCACGTGTAAGTGCGGACTCTCTAGGAGTCTGGAGCTTCGAGACTCCGGATGTTTGGGGTGATAGAACAAACAAGTTAAAATGGTTGAAGGCCCAAACCTACCTTCACACACTCCAATGTTGTAATAAACATTAAAAATAATTAATTATATTATGGGGGAATGTAATTTCTTGTATTTGCATAAAGGCATAATACAGGTGGGACCCTCTTCGTAGCTTCAACATTCGGGAGTTTGGGGGGTATGTTCATAACAACACAATGAGAAACCTCACTGAAGTTCGGAGACTTAGGATTTTATCGAGCTTAATATTCCTAAGTGATCCTTTGATATATTTAATTGCATTATTATATAATTAAATAGAATTATATTATAATATGATTAGTAAAAGAACAAGTTGGTAATGTTTAATTAAATTAATAGGCCAATAAGTGCTAGACAAGCATCGACCTCTGGTTGAGTGAGTCTTTGAATGCTATGATGAGGTGGCATGTCAGGTGATAGGGAACCACGTGGGTTCCACATGGCAATAAAATAACCTAGTCGGTAAAGGCCTAAAGAACTTTGAAGGACCATAACTTGTGTTCCAGAACTCAGATCTAGACAAATTTATAGTCATTGGAAAATCCTTGTCAAATCGAAGATGATGTAATCCTATTTTTAGGGATTCGAGATGATTGAGAAAAGTGCAAAAATTTATACACCATCCCTTAAAAAGGTACATAGGGGTTGGGTGTGTGACAATTGCAATCAACTAATAGCTACACAAGCTATCACCATGCAATACAACTGTCTCCTGGAATCAAATCGTATCATCGTCTATATCAGCTCTCGAGGGAATACTCCATCTGAGTAATCAACATGATGTTGAATAAGTCATGTGCTCAACTTAGTGCACTCAATAGAGTGTCTGTCATAAGTCACTCACTCAACATAGTGATACATGGACCATTCTTCTAATTCAGACATACATCCTAGAAGAATGACTATCCCAACAGATGTTGAAAGCCCCACAATGGGCTACAAGGACCATTCTTCTAATCCATACATAATTCCTAAAAGAATAGTTGTCCTCCCAAATGTTGAAATCCACGCCATGGGATACAAGGACCATTCTTATAATCTGAACATATGTCTTTGAAGAATAGTTTTCCTCTAAAATGTTGAAATCCATGTCATGGGGTATAAGGACCATTCTTCTAATATGGACATACATCCTAGAAGAATAGATGTCCTGGACCAATTTCCCCCCTCTATCCACTACTGTGAACTCAGGGAAAATGGTTTTCTTGTACCAATCTCCCCACTTTGGTCACTATTTTGATCTCATGATGCAGGAGCATCTCAAGCAAGCCAACGTGGAGTCAACGGACAGCTGGAAAAGCACCCAGTACAAATTTTTGAATTTTCCTTGAAGTTATTGCACGATCTTAAATGAGATAATTAATAAGGGGTGCACTTGTATAATGTAAACGGACCTTGAGAGATTTGCTCTCGTTCTTAGTAGATAGAAGGCATTTATGGTAGTAAATGCAGGTAGATAGAATTGAATGTTAGATTAGACAGTTTTAGAGCGCAAGAAGGAAACGTGATATAGACACCCTCATTGTGTATTGTAACAATATCAGAGAGAGCATAGAAGAGAAGCATAGAGCTGTGTAGCAGAATCCATGTACAGAAGTTCTGAATTAATACAAGAAAGTTGTGATTCATACTCATGGTGTTCATATAATCTCTATGTATGCATGTTTGAATGTTATGCTCATGAATGTTTTACTCTTTCTATCATGCAATTGCTTTTATGCTATCTATGAATGATTTCTGGTTGAATGTTTGAAATCTGAGAGGAAAGGGTAATGGAATGAGTTTCAATTGTTTCTCTATCTGAGCAAGAGTTCCTACAAGGAGTGCAGTTGAATTGTCCATAAGGAGTGCGTTGACAAAAGGTTTAGAGGTTTGTCTCTGAAAGCTCAGGAGAGATAGCTTTGGTTCTCATTTCCACAGGAGTGCAGTTGGGCACAGGAGCCGTGCAAGGAGTGCACAGGCCAAGTAAAGTCTCAGAGTTGTGAATCTGAGTGAAGTATTGAGATACTGCTGCTGCAGATGTGCGCAGAGTCGAAAGGAGTTCAACACTTGAAGTGTTTGAAGGTTGCCGCAAGGAGTGCGAGAAGGGTTTTTTTGAAAGACTTGAAGTCATGAGAAACTTAGCAGGATTCTAACCTTCGAAGGGATCGTAGGAAGGAAAACTTTCAAGTACCTTGAAAATTGGATGAAAGGTGCAGCGATGTTGGACAGAAGGGGGACAAATTCTCAGAGGAAGAACGAATGGTCGAAATTCTCTGAGGAGAAACTATGAAGTTTCGTGAGCCGTTCGATCTCGTGGAGGAGTAGGGAAGTTATAACGAGTGTTGTGAAAGGTTCTAAGCTCAGGAGGAGTAGGACCATGGATCCAAGCCACAAGGGTCGTTGGATTTACACATGGATTTCTATATCAGGGTTTCGTAGGTTGAAGTCTCGTAAACTTTGCAACGGGAATCGCGAAATCACAAAACGCGAAGTCCCGAAGGTTAAAAGGATTGTGTGGGCCACAGAGGAGACAACAGGTGGACAAGTGGTGCACTCTGTTATCACTGAAATTTCGTCTGCACATGGCGACAAGAACTCCACATCATCAAAACAGCAATGAAGTCATTCATGGCACTGAATTAAGTTCACAGCATTCTAGAAGGGTCAAAAACTATACAAAGTAACCAAAAATTGAAGGGCGATTTACAGCAGCTTGATGCACACGCATATGCGCGGGACAAAAACGTGTTACGTGCGCATGCGCGCCCGACGCGCGACTGTCCACACAAAAATATGCGCATTTGTTAATACGACGAATTAATTGCATAAGTCGGCCTCCCGACCGCCTATGGACTGGCCCTCAAGATGATTTGACCCTCAGATCAGAGTCGGCTCTGCAAATTCGGCGAATTAATGACTTAAGTGAACCCTAAACAGGTCTGTGTTCACACCGGAAGTTGGTTACGTGACCGCCTGAAAAATGCTATAAATAGTCGTGAAGACTCACTGTTTTAGCAGAGAATTCAAAGCAAATTTACACTGTCCAGATGATTCAGAGCTCAGTCTTTGACAAGCTATCCATCAGCGGCCTAACCCAAAGTTCTTTCACCACTCAGTTCGGTTCTATTCATTTTGTAAGGAAAGCATTGTGTTAAGGGCCCCAAAGAACCTTCCGCTGGAGGGAGGAGGAACCCCGTTCTCTTTCTTCAGCATGTGCTCTGGTTTCATTAATAGACCAAGCCTGAAACCATTTGATGACCCCTGTGTCTCATGTTTGATGTTTTGTTTATTTTCGAATTGTTATTTACTTTTAGTTGTTTGTTAGATTGTAGTTAGTTTGTTTTCTGTTAACCCTATGTTGCCAGAGATGTTCTGCCCTGATGAACCCAATGAGGCATGAAGAGCGTTCTCCATTTTGCTCACCTGGTGACCGTTTGAATGCAAACAGACTGGTGACTCCACTGGGGAGTTAAGGTATCAAATCCTCTCTCAATTGGGTTCAATTCGATTTCCTTTTATTGTTTTTAACTTGCAGGGACTCAAACCGGCTTTTGCCGACCTGTTAACCGGTCGATTCACAGCAGAATCGAGGAAATCGGTGATTTTTCTCAAGCGCGCGGGTATCCCACCCCACAGACGCGCGCATGCACTGGAATTCAGTTTTCTTTTCCGCGCGCACGCGCCTCTGTCCACAGTAACAGCCGCACATTTGACTAAAATTTTTTCATTGTAAAGGTTTTGGATGTGATTTTCATTTTCAACAATGATGTAAGGCATGCTCTAAACACTGCACCACTTAGACCCCTCAACTTATAAAGGGGATAGTCAAACATAGGCACTTAGGAGGATTAAAATCATTTTTCCCTTATTTTGCTTTTTGCCACGTGGATGGCTTCTTTTGATTTATAATCTAAGTGGAACATCAAATTGTAATCACATCTAAACTCACATTCGGGACTAGAAGTTGCAAGTAACAATCTTGAGTATGCTCTTCTCTCGCGCCCTCAGGCGATCTTGAGAATCAGAAATAGATTGCGAAAACGATCTCATCTCCCTTAAAATTTCAAAACTTTTAGGAGAGGACAACAACTCTTTCGAGACCCCTCTTAGTTTCATTTTTTCAAATGCATTCTTGTAACAGGCCCATACATGCC
>JASDQU010099843.1:607521-620048 GCA_032191745.1 Picea mariana
CAATGATGCAAGAAGTCTCGTCATAGTAACTATAGGAAATTGAAACAAAGAAACTTCCTTCAAGAAGCTACAAGAAACATCCTACAAGCTCACGGTTTAAAATTTTTGGAGTTTCAAAGGTATAGGAGCACATATAGGACCATGTTACACATCTTCAACCAATTGTTCAAACAATTCAACTATGTCTAAGTATTCAAGGTGCTATATGATCCCCTATAAACCTATAGGAAGATACAGGAAATAAGGAAGCTCACTATTTTCAACTCCATTGATCAAATCAAGGACAAGAGACCCTCCACAAGCATGTAATTCTTCATCAACACCTTCAAAAAACTCCATGCATGCATATGAAGTAAGCTATAACAAGTATCTCACTCACTCTTTCTAAAAATCATTTAATTTAATTAGTCAATTGTAACCCATAATATTAGGCATGGTCAACACAACCCAATTTCCTTCATCAGCGAGGCGGGCCTCGACTCTACACGTGTGGGGGGTCACTGAGTTTTATGATGTGGTCACTAAGTGGTCAAGGTGGCAACTTCAGTTTTCAAAGAGATGACAAGAAAGAGGTCGTTGAAGTTGGTTAGAAATTCATAAGGAAAAAAAGGAGGCATTTATGAGAAAAGTCACATCAAATGTGCACCAACTTTTGAAATGAAGTGAAGGGTGCCTCCATCACCTAAGATCATAATCAAAATCACTATTGCATGCAAAGAATGCCAATACTTCAAACCACCAGCATGCAACAACAAACAATCTAAACGATTATGCAATAGGAGAAGTGCAAAAGGGGAGCTACAGGAATTTGTTTTGAGCTAAGATATAAGAGCATACCTCTTACAGAATTGACATAAGTTATAAGAGTTATTTGAGAGGTTAGTTATATAATATACCTCAATAAAATTTATTTTTCTTTGATATCCCCCATATCTTGTCAAAATTTGCCTAGTTTTTTCCCTCAATTTTCTTCAGAAGACTGTGTGTGCATAAGAGTTTCTTATAGACTCTAGAACACTCCTAAGTCATCCAAATACATGTTTCTACATCATTTTTTCCCTAAATATTGCTATAGGATGTCACCCTAGCTATTATGCTTCACCCATAGAGTTTGTCTTCACCAATTTTTCTATAGTTTTGTCCTCAAAAGTACTAGAAGGGATTGAATTGGAGAAAAAATGTTCTCCTTCAACCACCATTCACCATATATACAAGTCATCTCTTTGCGTATTTAAGAATATTTGATAGGTGGTAGGTTTAGGCTTGGATCTCCAAGATTTTTTCTTTCCTCAGACCCTACCTTCTTGGAATTTCTACAATTATTTTGTGTTTTGAACCTACATATGAACACACTTTCTATAGGAAATTCTATCCTAACACTCTAAAGGAATTTTTTTTTTAACGTTAATTAATACCCTACAAACCCCAGATTCCTCTATTCTAGCAATTGCATTTCAGCTACAACGTGTCTATGTTTTCATCTATCCTCAGCTCTTGTTGAATTCATCTTGTACCCTTACTCTCATTTTTCTTCTCTTCATATCAAGAACCTGAGGAGGCCAAGATATATGTTGTTTTGTATTCTTTGTTGCATAAGTCTTATGAGCTAATGGAGTTACCCTTGTACACAACCTTATAGGATACACAACGAAGGAATTCAAAGTGAACTATGGAGGGTAGTTTCAACAAGAGGGAACCTACAAATACCTCTATGGTGATGCTATGGAAAGACGAACTGTGAGAGTGCCTTGGGAAGAATTTGTGACCATGGATAGAGAGAAATTTTTGGCCTCCCAACAAATTTTCAAGGAGCGTGTTGCCTAGTCTAGAAATATATACAAGGAGGAAGAAGAAAGTTGGGAAGGTAGAGGCCTCCAAGAGAAAACAATCCCAGAAAAGGTTAAAGGTGGAAGATGAAGATAAAGAATTTGTTTCCACCGTAATCAATATGTGGACCCTGGAAATTAGTCCTTTGAAAATCAAGGATGATGACATTGGTGAGACAAATTTATTTCCATCCTCTGCATGATTCCTTTTCTCCACTGGACTTCCCACAACTATAGAAGAAGCTATCAAAGAGTTTTTAGTATGGTGTTCCCACAAATTGGACTGACTTGACACTGATAATAATGGTTGCAATTGAATTCCCACCTAGGGGGGGGAATAAAAAAACTCAGTTAGTCACTCTGTTTTTCTTTCAGTAGGAAAATATGCAAATCATTGGAAGATCATGTAGAAGGAGAAGCTCAGTGTACAATTGCCAACCATTCCAGGGTAACAAAGATATTTACATTGGTTCATATTGGAAATTGTAACATTACACCCTAAAATGAAGAAAATGTATGTTCCTTATCATTGTTCCATGTATGCATGTTCATTTTTTTTTGTTCGTTCTCTGTATTCCAGATTGGGTAAAAAGATAAATTTGTATTACAATGATATTTTCCATCCTATAAGCCACATGATAGAGGGGGATTTACACATTACATTGTTACCAGGGGGACTTACACATTACACATTATATTATGCCCTTCACTTGCATGCAAATTAAATGGATTTACCCCATAATATAACTCATTATTTCGGGTAGAACCAATTTCCCTACTCAAGATGTCTTCATTTTTATCTAGTTTGGACAGTTCTTAGTTATCTAAAGAAGACATAAAACCATTCTCTAGAGACTCTGAATTCGAAAATTGCATCTGTGCAGTCTCATGGTTAGTGTCAGAAAATTTACCAAAAACTGGAAATTCACAATTGATGTTATTTTCACTAACAGCATATTCTCTATCACACTTATCGCATTCCCAATCTGTCTTGTTCTGAAGATACAAAGAACGTATCTCATCTATATGATGTTGTCTTAAGTGGATAGTAACACTCTCTAACAAATCAACCAGCAGAAACCTGTTTAGTTTTGGAAAATTGATGACAAAAGAAGGAATAACATTCCTGAACTCATTCAATCCCTGGAGTATGGAAAAGTGAATGACTGGAAGCATACGTCTCATGACATCGTTGTTGGGTACAATTACTTGTCTAAGGCTAAAATATGGCAGGCGCCTAATTCTCGGACAACCTTGAAAGTGAAGCATGTTTTATAAGAAGAGGCTCCATATAAGTCCAGGATTCATTGAAGCCTATTGAGAGTCTCTACCTAGGCTACTTTCCCTGCAATCCCAAGAATCAATATTTTATGTTCCATTGGAGTTTCCCCAGGAAGATATGGAAGCATTGGAGGATTTTCCCCCTTGGTTCTCACTCTCCTCTTTTGTTCCATCTTACACTGCCCTACTCTTAAAAATGGCATTATCAAAATCTGGACCATACTCTGAACGAGTAAGAGCATTGTCCAATTCCGAGAAATCTCCAGATTTAGCAGCCATGAACATGAATTTCTCTACAAAAGCACCAATATTTGCATAACGTATGCAACGGGCCCATGATGCTAGCTCATCCTTGGGCCATCCCACCCTCACAATAAGTGTTTTCATCTCTTGAAACTCTTTCACCATTGAGTATATCTTTTTTAATTTCTCTTCATAAGTAGAATAATTATCAGGACAAACTATGGACAAAGAAGATATGCACACTGCATGTCTGTAAAAGGCTTGGGACACAACCATGCATCGTACTAGATATTTACAATCATAGATGGCATGGAATATCTTCTGAATCACATCTTCAGGAAGATGATCAAACAAATCTAGTTGTGTGTCTTCCATCTTCACTATACCTCTACAAGACATTCAATGAAATGTAAGTGAGATCATCAATCAACTCTTGCAAGAAGAGTATAAAAAATATCCATCTGAATTTTTTAAGTTGAACAGAAAAATTCCACTTTAAACTCTCCATCAAAAATAGGCAAAGATACACATACCTAATGCTATATGGTATAAACAGGGAAAAAATAGGTAAAATTATGGTAAGGGTTATTTCCTGGATACAAATGGATCAACCCCCATTTGTAATGAAAAAATGAACTAATTTTCCCCTAATGAATAAGATTTGTGTGCAAAAGATTTTGCCCATTCTTCGGACAAGAAGAGTGTCCTTCCTTGATCCATCTGGTAATGGATGTTAGCTCATAGGTTTTCCCTGTAGAAACAATGACTGGTTCTCTCATCAAGTCAAGTGAGATGGGACATCTGAAATCATCTGGAATAACAAGGGCATCCTTGGACTCTGTTCTAGAAATTCGGCCTTCACACAATGGTTGTAGGTGTGCAACAAATCCCATGTATGTAACCCCAAATTTGCAATAGCGCATGAAGCCAATCAAGCTATTAATAATTAAAACATTTTGATCTACACCTAGCTTGTTCTGATTTCCTATCTCTTCCTCCAACAACTCTATCTCTCTTCAACAATCACTTGCATTTTTCAGAAGCAAATCATCCAAAATATTTATGAGTTTATATTCATTAGGGGTCACCTCCTTCTCAAACTCATCAAGAATAGAAAGCACATTTATGTGGAGCTACTCTTCAGAAACATCAATGAAAAGCTTAGTTCTTTTGGCCTGACTGTGAACCAAGTCAATTTTCTCCTTAAACTCGTCTGAGACATCCATCAATCTCAAGGGAAGTACATCCAATGCAGTAGCCATGGAAAGCATTAGAACATTAAATTTCTTTGATATTTCTTCTGTTTGCATGACCAACCAAAAACAACTTGCATTGCCGCTACAATCCTCCAACAAATATTTTGTCTTCTGCAAAACCACATATAGTTCTCTGAAGCATAACAATGCAGAGGGAAGCAATGGAACCCCCATATCTCTGACTTCTTAAAAAATCATAGCCAAAACCTTAATTTTTCGTGTAATGCAGATTGCATTTCTCCTCTGGCATGCTCTAGGCTTCTCATAACATATTACTTGTTCGGCAAGAGGAAGTAGAGTTGTAATAAAGATGCAACATAAGTGTCCACTGTAGGTACAAATACAGGACTTCTTAAAGCCCATCTTTTACAAAGCGATGGAGGGTTGTTGCATTTAAGATGTGCTTCTTTAAAGTACAAGGCTAATCAGTGAAAATAGTACACCTTGTGTAATCTAGTCAGCACACATGCACATCTGGTGGAACTTTTACATTAAGAATCTGGGAAAAACTTGAAACTTAGAGTAATTTTGACAAAATATGTTGGATTCACTCGTCTAGAAGGAAACAAAGAAGCTCCATATATAGACCAATATGTTGGAGGATCGCAAAGAAATAACCCATTCACTTGCATAATCAAATACTTGTATCTTCCAAGCAACAAACTAGTGACATAAATTTAAGTTGGGTTCAAGAACCTAGTGTTGCTCTGTTTTCTACCCACTAAGATCAAATACTTTAGGTGTCAAAAAAAACAAGTAACTTCTCACATCATATGTACAAATTGAATTGCAGAAAATAGAGTATCCAACAAGTAATTGTTTTAGAAGATTTACCACAACCAAAGATTCCATTTAGCCAAGAATGCAGTTAAAGTCTATGATTATAATCTCCAGAATAATTAAAGGTTCCAACCATAATACTATGAAGAAGAGGGTCAAGGTTTAGGTCACGGAAAAATGTATGTTATAGATTAACAAAAAGCAATCCAAGAGAAAATTCACCAATGGCACTGCATGGAGATACTACAAGGTAGTTTCACTGGCCACTTTTTTGGATTGAACAATTACAGCTAGTGTTCTTGCATCCTCCAAATAGGAGTATTATATTCACATGCATTCACAAACTATGGATTGATAAACAAGCCACATTAAGAAAACAATTCCACACAATAGTGTCAGGTTTTATTGGAATCTTATTAACAAAATATTTTGCTTCATCCAAATGCCCAACATGGTAAAAAATGTCCATCATACAAATGTAATTCCTCATGGAATACTTCAATGCAACAACAATATAACAAAGACCTAAAAGAACTGATAAATGAATGCAGTAATGATTTAAATTAAAAACAATGTTGCTCCATGTTTAATCTCTAGTGCAAAGCTACTATTGAGAAATGCAAGCTACATAATGCACCACCGAGCCCTAGAATAAACCACAATGCCAGACCTATAAAGAGAGTATAGATTTTAGAAATTGAAACAAAATGCAAAACTTCACCACCACCCGTTGCTATAGGGATGCAAGATACAACCTCAGGAATATGATCCTTTCAAAACTAGAGCTACAGTTCTTCAGATCCAAGGCCCTGCTCCTTCAAAATTAGATTCATAACATCATATCAGTTAGCCTAATGTTCTTTCCTCCAGTTGTTATGTCGTTAGTTAGAAACTGGATTTTGGAGAAGCATCCCATAGTTCATGTTGAATTGTTTTGGTAAAGGAACTAAGCAAGTAGGACTTTGCATTATCAAAGACTCCACCTCTGTACTTTGATCCCTGGAGAAGACTATTTATAGGAATCTATAAGCACATGCAAAAAACAAAACAATTTAGAATTACTTAGTGTAGAAATGGAAAATAAGTATTCTTCCAGTGAAACATTTTATAACTGGATTTTAAATTTTATAAGCACCATAAAACTGTGAATAAGTCATTTAAAAAGAATCAAAACAACTATTGATACATGTGTTATAGTGGTTGACTAGTGAGGTTAACAGAGAGACAATATAATGACAACTCCATATCGAATGGAGTTTCATATCGAGATAAGTATGAATAAGTGTGCCATTTTTCCTTTTATAACCAGATCATGATTATACTATGAAATTTCAGGAGATAGAGATGATCACCAAAGGGCTACAGGTATATGATATATATAACAACAAAAAAAGGTGGTCAGGGTGGGGGGGGGTGTGTTGTCCAGGGTATTTTTGGCAATAACTATGTTGTCCAGGGTATTTTTGGCAATGACTATGGGATAAGAAGGCATATTAATTTCAGACCTGTCATCTTCACAGATCTAACTTGGAGGCCTTGTTCCAACTTGTTTTCTTAGAAATTGTCATTTTGGTGGCCTTACATTGGCAGCAAGGGATTCTTCAGTCATTTTTCTTGTGCAGAAGATGGTTTTTCTTACTTCTTCCATAATATATCAACTACAAAGTCCAACAACTTTTGTAGCAAGTCAAAGGCAACTCAGACTTTTCCTTTCACCTCTTTCCTCGGTCATTGATTTCCAACATATTCTATAGGTCTAACTACATATTCTATATTCAATTGGGGGAATCTATCTTTGATACTTTTTTCAAACTAGGATCAACATGTACCAATGCACCTACAGATTTGATACTGTTTACATAATGCACTTCATCTTAAGTTTTGTGTCCATATCTTGGCAGCCCATCTTTCTTTTCACATGCATCTCAATCAATAGAAGTCTGGAGGCCTGTAGATTGTTATACATGGACAAATCCGAAGCACCCAAGGTTCCTAAGATTGAGATTCTTAATCAGAAGCTTTCAGTTGTGCCACTAGTGTTTCTCATATTCTATGAAGTTTTAGGTGGACCTTTTGGTGTTGAAGATTCTGTGAGAGCCGGGGGTCCTCTTCTAGCTATTTTGGGCTATCTCATTTTTCCATTGATATGTAGTGTGATGGAGGCTCTTGTGACTGCCGAAATGGCTACAATGTTCCCTCAAAATAGTGGTTATGTTGGGTGGATTTCTGCAGCATTTGGCCCATCCTGGGGATTCCAACTAGGGTGGTGGAAATGACTTAGTGGAGTTCTTGGTAATTGTCTATATCTTGTATTATTCTTGGACTATCTCAAATCACTTCTTCCAATAGTGGGTAGCAGGTTTCCGAGAATCATGGCCATTTTGGCACTCACCATTTCACTGACCTATCTAAATTACAGGGGTATGACAATTGTTGGTTGGGTTGCAGCTTGTCTGGGAATTTTTACTATTCTTCCCTTTTGTGTTATGATGATACTTGCAATACCAAGGCTTAAGCCTTCCAGATGGCTAGAGATTGATATGAAAAACATTGACTGGAATGTTTTTCTCAATATTCTATTCTGGAATCTGAATTACTGGGACAACATAAGCACACTTGCAGGGGAGGTAGAGAATCCAAGGAAAATTATCCCAAATTCCTTATTGTTCGCAGTAATTCTTGTTGTAGGTACCTACTTGATCCTTCTCTTGTCAGTCGTTGGTGCAATAGAAGTTGTTAGAGACAATTGGAATGATGGATACTTTGCAGAAGCCGCCTACCTTTTAGGTGGGGCATCGTTTGAGTGTTGGATAGCAGCAACAGCTGGTTTGTCAAACATGGGTTTGTTTGAGGCATAAATGAGTAGTAATTCTTTTCTTCTTCTTGGAATGGGAGAAACAGGTATGCTTCCTGCAATGTTTGTGATCAGAACAAGATATGGAACTCCTCTTCTGGGCATTTTTTTCTCGTCTGCAAGTGTACTTTTACTATCATCATTGAGTTTTCAAGATCTTGTAGCAGCTCAGAATTATTTGTATTGCTTTGGTATGTTTGCAGAGCTTGTTGCCTTTATATGGTTAAGAATCAAGGAGCCAGGAGTTTCTCGCCCCTATAAAGTTCCTCTTGGAACTGTTGGAGTTATTATTCTCTGCCTACTACCGTCATTACTATTGATTTTGGTTGTAGCAATTGCTTCCTTTAAAGTTATGGATGTCAGCATCATTATGGTTTTAATTGGGTTTGTACTGAGGGCATGTTTTGCGTTTGTGAAGAAGAAGAAATGGGTGAACTTTGTGACAGTTTCAGAGCTTCCATGTGCTCACTGTGATTTAATAGTTCTCGATGCAGAAGTTGGGTTGCTTTCAACTAAGAGTACCTAAAATCTTCTGATAGAGTACATGACTTTTTTAGATTCTTTCTCATTGCCGAGGAGGGTGAAGAATTGGTGTATTGATCTTAGAGGAGTTTGACTGTCTCTAAATAACATATGACAAACGTTTCATAAGCTAGAATCCTTAGAACTCCCAGGAACCTTGGGGGCTTGAATAATACTGTAGAGAGATGGACACGGCCTGCAGTGAGGGGAAATCTTATGCTTATTTCTGTCTAAGGTAGATGCATGGTGAATCTGATTCTAAATCAGTCATGTACTTGCAGGAAATTAATTCTCTATTTTGGTGATGTTAAGTATTATATCTGAGACTGGTGTTTGTCATGTGTTTCTGCAAAATCTTAGGACTTCTTTAATGTTGTTCATTCACTGATAGAATTTCATCAACATTTAACTCTGAATAATGGGTAATTTGTGCTCATTTTGGAGGGGAAGATAGCAAGTGATTCAATCCTAAGAAGTTCATTGATCTAACTTGTTCAACCCAAAAACATTTAGTTGAGATTTTGTTTAACTTACCAATCTCTATGAACTTTGGAAGTATTGATCTATGTACTTGAACATTATTAAAATTGAACCATGGGCAGCAGCAACAAACATTGATCCAGTCGATCTCTTGTCCTGGATTTATAGTTAAACAGACATTTTATTCTTAGAATTTTGCAAGTATATGATTTAACGGACCATTTGTTAGCTTGAGCGAGTTAGTTTATCTGCTTTGAGCCACATAGGCTCGATTCCCTGAGACATACTCAATAGGTCTGTACCACTCTTAACCTCTAATGATTTCAAGGAACCCATTGACCTTATGGTTGGTAAGAGGAGGTTCATTGAAGAACTAGGAACACCTTGCTTAGGCAAGCAAATAGAAAAAATCTTAGTTTATAGAGATAATATCTATCACTCTCTGAGATTTTTGGAAAAGAGGAATGAAACCCTCACATCCCGACTAATTCTGTGTGTTCGAGTGTTTGAGGAAACCAGAATGGTAGTTGAGGAACCAATCCTTCTTCTAAATTCTTCGCGTTTTTATCTTGAAATGCCTCCAGCTTCTTTAATGTCCTAAAAAAAACACACTTAACAGAACAAATAATTATTATGAAAGGCGTTTTTAGGTCAACAGTCTTACACCTATTGATAATAGTTACATTTAATAGGTTTTTAGTGCTTAATCACTTTTGTATGGACAAGATTAAATATTGATGGAATATTCTTAGTCATCCCAATAAATCAATGATTGTGATTTCAATCACTAACTTCATCACTATTATAAAGGCATCTGTTTACATGTTTATCTTTATACTTTTACTTGATCATATTTAAAATTTACTATAGTGGCTATTTAAAATTTACTATAGTAGCTAGCTGATTGAAACCTGAGTGATTAGCTTTTCATTTTCTGAACTGTGTTAGTTTTAGAAAAGTCACTTTGTTTGCTGGCAAGAAGTTAAAATTAAAGGTTTAAGTGCCAATCACTTTCCAAGGCATTTGATTGCTATTGCATAACTTTTTCCTTAACATGAAGAAGGGAAAGACGAAGTTATACTTTAATGGCCCTTAACCCTAAAGAAAAAATTGTAGGTTAGGTTTTAAACTCTATGTAATATTTTTTATTTTTTCACTTCAATAGAATTACTTAAGAGAGTAATCTATGATATTAAAAGCATAAAACTACTCTACTAGCTGAAATGATGAAGTTATAATGTCAATGATGTCCAAGAGACACAAACTTTGTGAGAGAGACTACAAACTTTGTGAGGAATCTCACACTTATATAAATACTTTTATAATATCGCATTATTATAAAAATATTTATAAGACTTAATTTATATAAATAGTTTTATAAGACCTAATTTATATAAATATTTATATAATTAATATGAATTCTTTTACCTGGGACCAAATTTATATGATTTCAAATCAAATTTATATAAATACTTTTATAATTATTATGAATACTTTTACATGAGAACAAATTAATATGAATACTTATACATGAGATCAAATTTATATGAATATTTTTTACATGAAACCAAATTTATATGAATATTTTTATATGAGATCAAATTAGGTGACTTTTTCCGTGAGATATTTAAGCATATTTGAACTTCATATTTGGTCTTTATAATCCTAACCTCCATAAAAGAGACCAGTCACATGAACGTGGTATATTTTATTCAATTTTTTCAATAAAAGAAGGCAAACTAGCATCCTTTTAAGTCCTCATTTCTATTTTTAATTAAAAAAAAAATACACATGTGCAGAGTAGTTCAATTATAGAAAAAAGTTATAATTTCAATGCATTATTATCTCATACTTTTGACATAGTTTGGGGTGTTAAGCATGCTATTCCAGACTGTATTGTTATCTCATACTTTTGACATAGTTTGGGTGTGTTAAGCATGCTATTCGAATTTCCCATACTGCATCTTCTTAAAAAATAATATACGAATTTAATAAATTTTATCTAAAAACCTATGTTAATTTTAAAAGTTTACTTAAAAACTTGAACTAATCTAAAAAGTTGTTGAGAATAAATAGTCAAGAAATTAAGATAGATTTAAAACATAGAGTATGCCTATAATCCATATTCATTTGCATGATTAAAATGCCAATTTTAAAAATTTCATCTAAAAACTTGAGTCAATCTAAAAAATTGTTGAGAATAAATAATCAAGAAACTGAGATAGATCTAAACCATATAGTATTCCAATCATCCATATTCATTTGCATGATTGGAGATGAAGAAAAAAGATAAAATTCAATATGTCTACAATTAGAACTCAAAGTATATCTATGTCTTATGTTCAAATGAAACCCTCATAAATTACTCAAGATTAAATATATACGATAAGTCCAAACCTAATTTCTATAAATAAGGCTAAAAGTTGCTTTGGAAAGTCCATGGAACTCACAATATAGTTTCTTTGTCGGGATTTTCAACTTCTGCTCCTATAATAGATGTTCGTATTCAAAGCATGCAAAGTTTTTCATTCAATTTTTATGTCGCGAGCAAAATTTTAGGAATTTCAATAATCATGTATGAACTACACCATTAATATTTGTCTGATACCTTCTTCAAATGGCCAACAACCATCATATATGATCTCCACCATTAAAAATGGTTTGATATGTTCTTCAAATGGCCAATAACCATCCTATCCTATTGGTAAACATTGATTACTCGTGGTAATCAATTTTGACCCCATGCAATAAATGGCGTAGCTAGAAGTTTTCGACATGTTCTAGATAGATCATTCCAGAACCTTCATGATGGTTATGTCTAGATGATTCTCAAGATTTCTAGAGTTCTTTCTGGAGAAGTAACCATGTATAAATAAACATGTTTGGTGGATCAATAGATGAATACAAGTTCTTAGAGTCATAGGGTGTGTGCACAAAGTTGGTGGATGAAAAAGTAGCAACAGGGTGAGAAAGAACGCATGCATGTTTCTAGGAATGCGCATGCGTTCCTGATGTGATAGGTTCGACAAACCCCGAACCTCCACTCAGCGCACCACATAGGCACATTCCGAAAAATGCATGCACATTCTCAAGAATGTGTGTGTATTCCTAACAAACACATGTTCAAGAATGCGCACACATTCCTAAAAAACTCTGAAATTAAAATAATGCACGCGTTTTAGGAATCCGCACACATTCCTAAAGTGTGCTTTTTATTAGAATCATTCTTGTTAACATAAAATATCCCTTTGTTTCCCTCTCCCTCTCCCTCTCTCTCTCCCCCCT
>JASDQU010099844.1:14303-49771 GCA_032191745.1 Picea mariana
TATGGACCTCCCCTTCTCGTGGTGTCCATGATCATTCAATTCCTCTAGTATAAGGTAGTCTTCCTCCCTACGTTCTCTCTTATTGTCATCCATTTCCCCATAAAAATGAAATTGAGAAAATTGTTCAAGAATTGTTAGAAGCGGGTGTTATCCCTCCTGGTACCAGCCCCAATTCCTTTCTTGTAGTCATGGTACTCAATAAAGAGTGCACTTGGCACATCTATTTTGATTTTCCCACCCTCAACAAACTCACAATCAAAGACAAATTTCTCATTCCTATCATTATTGACCTTTTGGATGAATTGAGTGGTGCTCAATACTTTAGCAAACTCAATCTCCATCCTGGCTACCACCAGATACATATGAAAGAGGAAGACATTCCTAAGACTACATTTTGAACTCATTAGGGTCACTATGAGTTCATGGTCATGCCCTTTAGCCTATGTAATGCCCCCTCCACTTTTCAAAGTCCCATTAATCACGTCTTTCATCCTTTCCTCTGTCAATTTGTCTTAGTTTTCTTTGATGATATTCTCAGCTATAGTAAAACTTGGAAAGCTCGTCTCGCCCATGTGGATCAAATTCTACATCTACTATCTAAGCACAAATTTTTTCTCAAACAAACTAAATGTCCTTTTGGAGCATATGAAGTTGAGTACATGGGTTATAATGTCAGCAAGAATGGTGTAAGGGTGTATCCTAAGAAATTGAAGTTGTGAGGGATTGGCCTCACCGTAAAACCCTTAAAATAGTGTGTGGCTTCTTGGGTTTAACATGCTATTATCATAAGTGTATTCATAATTATGGAAACATTGCAGCTCCTCTCACTGCTCTCCTTGAAAATAATGCTTTCAGTTGGACTCTTGCAACTGATCACTCCTTCCATGCCTTCAAAGAGGCTATGTGCACGACTCTTGTTCTGGAATGACCAGACTTCACCAAGACTTTTGTCCTATAATGTGATGGTTCGGGCAAAGTAATTTGAGCAGTCCTCATGCAAGATGGTCGACCTTTGGCTTTGACTAGCAAACAACTTTTAGAGAAACATTTAGGTCAATCAACCTATGAAAATGAAATGTTTGCTATTATGCATGCATTGGATCTCTGGCATTCTTATTTATTAGGGCAATGCTTCCAAATTAAAACTAATCATCGTAGCCTCAATTTTTTTTTGGAACAATGAATCTCATCCCTAGAGCAACAAAAATGGTTGACCAAGTTGTTTGGACATGATTAGGAGATCAATTACAAGAAGGGAAAATAAAATGTGGTCGTTAATGCTCTTTCAAGGAAATATGAAGAATAAGGGTCCCTCTTTTCCCTCTCTTTCATTGTAGCAAATTGGCTTCAAGTAGTTCACTAGGAATGGTTGCAAGATCCCAAAATTTATAGCCTGATCCAACAATTGCAATAAGATTCCCAAGCTTCTCCAGCATACTCTTGGCAAAATGAAGAGCTTCGCTATAAAGGTCACATGTATTTAAGTAAACACTCAAACCTTAAATCCATTGTGCTCTCTGAGCTTCATGCTTCCCCCACAGCTAGGCATTCATGCCTTACCAAAACCTATGAACGGGTCAAACATTCTTTTTTCTGGGAATGTATGAAACAGGACATCCACACCTTTGTGATTGAATGTGATACTTTTCAAGGCAATAAGGGTGAAACTATTAAATCTCCAGGAACAATACAACCACTCCGAATTCCACCTACCATTTGGATGAATATTTCCATGGAATTCATTATTGGATCACTTGAATTGAACAATAAGTCAGTCATCATGGTTGTAGTAGATCACCTTTCCAAATATGCTCATTTTTGTGCTCATCGACACTCATTCACAACATCCACGGTGGATCAATTTTTTATGGATAATATCTTCAAACTCCATGGCATGCCTCGTTCTATTGTCTCTGACTATGAACCCACTTTCACCAATAATTTTTGGCAAGAATTTTTCAGGCTCCAAGGAACCCNTTTTGTGCTCATCGACACCCATTCACAACATCCACAGTGGATCAATTTTTTATGGATAATATCTTCAAACTCCATGGCATGCCTCGTTCTATTGTCTCTGACTATGAACCCACTTTCACCAATAATTTTTGGCAAGAATTTTTCAGGCTCCAAGGAACCCGCTTGCATCTCAGCACCACCTATCATTCCCAAATTGATGGACAAATTGAAGTTTTCAACAAGTGTTTGGAAAAATATTTGCGGTGTTTTGCGTCCGACCAACAAACTCAATGGGATCAATGGTTACCCATAGCTAAATGGTGGTACAACACCTCTTACCATGTTGCCACTCATATGACTCCCTTTGAAGCAATCTACAGGAAAAAGTCATCGTCGTTCCTCTCATACATGTCAGGTGTCTCCAAGGTTCAGGAGGTTGATAGCACTCTTATAGGCCATGTGACCATTCTCCGTACCCTCAAAGAAAATTTGGTCATGGCTCAGAATCACTTGAAGCAACAAGCAAATCAGGGTCGTTCATATCGTCAATTTGTTTAAGGGGACTATGTGTTTCTTCGTTTACAACCTTACAAGAAAACTTCACTCAAATTTGAACATTGTTAGTAACTCACCCCCAAGTGTTATGGTCCTTATTCAATTCTCAAGTGAGTGGGGCCCATGGCCTACCAGTTATCTCTTCCCAGTCACTTTAAGATCCATCATGTTTTCCATGTCTCATGCTTACAAAAAGTGATCAGAACTAAGTGTCAAATTGAAACCAATCTCCTTGATTTGGATGAAGAAGGATCCATTTGGTTGTAGCCACAAGCAGTCTTGGACCAACACACCATCAAGCAAGTTTTAGTTTAGTGGAAGGATACACCACCAAAAGATGCCACATGGGAGCCGACTACCATTATGCAACAATTTATCCATCTCAAGCCTTGAGGACAAGGTTGTTTTTCAAAGGGGGGGGGGGCATGTTAGGGACCTAACCTCCCTAACCCCTCATGTAGGTAGAATAATATGTTTTCTATGTAGTAAAGGTCGACATTAGTAAATAAGGTCTATATAATAATGTGAACAAGTCTAATGTAAGCAGACTTAATAGAATCTTTCGCTNAAGTGTCAAACTGAAACCAATCTCCTTGATTTGGATGAAGAAGGATCCATTTGGTTGTAGCCACAAGCAGTCTTGGACCAACACACCATCAAGCAAGTTTTAGTTTAGTGGAAGGATACACCACCGAAAGATGCCACATGGGAGCCGACTACCATTATGCAACAATTTATCCATCTCAAGCCTTGAGGACAAGGTTGTTTTTCAAAGGGGGGGGCATGTTAGGGACCTAACATCCCTAACCCCTCATGTAGGTAGAATAATATGTTTTCTATGTAGTAAAGGTCGACATTAGTAAATAAGGTCTATATAATAATGTGAACAAGTCTAATGTAAGAAGACTTAATAGAATCTTTCGCTTCTAGAAAGATCTTCCTCTAGAATGTTCTTTAGAAGATAGAATTAGTATAAATAGGAGTATAAGGCATGAGAGATTCTTGTCATGAGAATTATTGTAATAGAGGTATGCTCTACTAGAGGTTTCCCCCTCAAAGAGGCAAGTGAACTTGGCTTTCTATCAATAAAGGTATCATTGTTGGTGTTGTTCTTCTGTATATTTTGTTGTTCCGCTAGTATTTGTTGTGATATTTTGTGTTTTTGCTTTATATAATACATCTTCCACCTTACGAAATCAACTATACCAGATAATTTTATAGATATAAACAAACTAATCAACATGCTTGTTCGACAACACAAGTATTCCAACAGAGGACGAACACCTTTAGTAACCACTCACACAACCAGCTCAAAGATCAACACACCGATGTTTTGACGTGGTAAAACCCTACGGGAAAACATCCACTGCCCAAGCCAATGCAGCCACTTGGAGCAGTTTATTAATTCAAAAGAAAAGGATTACAAAGAGATTTTACAAGAGAGATTCTCACAATCGATCATCAACAAATGACCCTCCATGCTCTTTAAATAGATCATGGACCAAATCAGGTGTTAAGCCACGGATCAATGTAGTCATTAAGTTCGAGGAGACAATGAACCGTCAGATCACTCTATGTCAGGAACATGTCGTGATCGTCGGATTTCCTAACTACAAATGCATACTAATGCATACTAAAGAAACACACTTTTACCTAATGACACATTAAACCAAGTAGATCTTAACTAACTCCTAAGTGTCTAAATATTCTAACACCCCTCCTTAAAAACAACTTGGGATAGGATTGAATGATTTAAAAAAGTGACACAATAGGGGAAGGAAGGAGGCATTAGAGCTTATCCCCCCTTAATGACAACTTCATGAAATTCTAACATAGATCGAAGTTTGAAAAACTTTGTTTTGTAAGAGACTTTGTGAAAATGTCTGCAACTTGATCTTCTGTAGGGAAAAATAACACTTTAATAACTCAATCATGAATGAAATTTCTAATGAAGTGCATGTGTGGCTCGATGTGTTTGTTGCACTGATGTTGAACTAGGTCTTTAGCGAGCTTGATGGCACTTTGATTGCCGCACCAAAGGCTAGTCAGATGTTGTTGTTGGAATCCAAACTCTGAAAGGATCTGACGAAGCCACAAGGCTTCCTGACTTGCATTTATTGTTGCTCAATACTCTCATTTTACTGAAGAAAGTGCAATAGCATGTTGTTTCTTACAGGCCCAAGTGACAGGTCTTGAACCAAGTTTGAAAACATAACCTGCAGTAGACTTTTGATCATCAGGGTCGCCATCCCAATTTGAATCAGTGAAACCAACTAATGCCCCCTGAACTGTAATGTATCCCGAACTGAACTATACCTCGGACATACCGAAGTAACCTTTTAGTTGTTTTCCAATGGATTTCATGGGGATTTTTCTTATACCGGGCAACGAGACCAACAACAATGGAAAGATCAGGATGGGTATGAATCAAGTATAAGAGGCTACCAACTAACTGACAGTACAAAGTGACATCAACTTCGGGAGAAGTACAGGTGGCAACAAGATTGAATCCAGACTGGAAGGGAGAAGGGGATGGTTTACAATATTCCATGTGGAATCAATGAACAAGGTCACAAGCATACTTAGACTATGAAAGAAAAATCCTTCATTGGTTTTCAAAACTTGGAGGCCAAGGAAATAGTGCAAAAAGCCTAAGTTTGTCATTTCAAATTTCTTCTTAAGGATGGTTTTCACATGGTTTAAAAGTTTTGAGTCGCTACCAGTAAGGATAATGTCATCAACATAAAGGAAAAGTATTGTGAGATGGCTTCCTACTTTCTTGGTATAAACATTAGGATCATAATGACATCTATAAAATCTAGTGTCAATAAGAAAGTTGTCCATTTTCGCATACCAAGATCGGGGTGCTTGCTTAATATCATAAAGAGATTTATTAAGGCGACAAACAAGGCTAGAATCATTCTAGACATATCCAAGAGGTTGTTCCATGTAGACTTCTTCTTGCAAATCCCCATGCAAGAAGGCAGATTTAATATCTAATTGATGGACCTCCCATTTATGTGAGGCAGCAAGGGCAAGAACAAGGAGGATGGAATTCATTTTGGATACAAGGGAAAAGGTTTCATTATAGTCAATTCCTTCAACTTGGGAAAATCCTTTGGAAACTAACCGAGCCTTGTGTCTTTCAACACTTTCATCTGATGCATACTTAGTTTTGTAGACGCATTCACATCTGACAAGTTTTCTTCCTTTCGAAAGAGGTACAAGATCCCAAGTATTGTTTGTCATTAAAGAACGATACTCTTCATTAATTGTTTTATCCCAATCTGGATGACCTTAATCTTCTGCAAATGTCTTTGGATCACGAGTCTCTGAAACTTGAGCCAAAAGAGAAAATGCTCACTAGAACTATGAATGTGTCTGACGTTGATCTCACCAACAAGATCACCAATTGGTTCTCATGTTGAATAGACTCATCTAGGAAGCGGTGGTGTTGGTGTTGGCTCAAGTTCAATGGAATCATTTGGAGGAAGGTGAGCAGGCAGAGGTGGATTTTCATCTTCACTGTCATCATCTGAAGAAGAAACACGAATAGGAACAAGATAAGGCACAAACATCGAAGATGGCTCATAGGCCGAAGAAGGCACAATTGTCGAATTAGGCTTGCAGTCCAAGAGATTTTCATCAAATTTAGCATCTCTTCTAATAATAATTTCATTACAATGTGGTTCAAGAAGTCTGTAAACTTTGACATCTTCAAAATAACCAACAAATATACACTTCTCACTTTTAGGCTGCAATGCTTTCCTTTTCTCATCGAGAATGTGAGCCCATGTTGTACTGTCAAATACACATAAGTGACTTACATCAGGTTTAATTTTAGTCCATGCTTCTTCTGGTGCTATATTTTTAAGAGCCTTTGTGGGAGTGAGATTTACTATGTAATTTGCACAGTTGATGGCTTCCGTCCAATACTTTAGACTTAATCCCTTGGATTGGATCATACAATTAGCCATTTATTTTAATGTGCGGTTCTTTCTCTCAGCAACACCATTTTGTTGTGGTGTGTATGGAACAATGTGTTGCATTTGGATGCCATGTGTAGTGTAGTAACTTGTAAAATTATTGTTCACATATTCGTCTCCATTCTTTGTTCTTAACCTTTGAATTTGATGTCCATATTTCTTTTCTACAAGGGCCTTGTAGACCATAAACTTGTCAAAAACCTCGCTCTTAAGTTTTAATAAGTAAACCCAAGTACATATGGAAAAGTCATCAATCAAAGTTAAGAAATACTTGCACCCAGAAAAATAAGGAGAAGAAAGTGGACCACACAAGTTACTATGAACAAGTTGCAAAGGGCCCGAGGCGTGCTAAGAGGCACGTTTGTCAAAATTGTCCCGATGATGTTTGTCGAGAACACAACTGGCAGAAACACCATCTTTGCATGAAACAAGAGGATGATCAGTCACAATCTGTTGATTACATAGTTGTTGCAATGAGCAATAGTTTAGATGATCAAACCGCTCATGCCAAAGTTTGCTCAAGTCATCGCTAGAGAAACAAAAACTGATGGAAAAGATGATGACCCAAAGTTGTCAAACTTGTACAACCTGGTAATATCATCAACAATTCTAGTTGCAAGGACATGTTGAGGATCTATGAGATCCTTGATTACAACTTGGTGAGGTGAAAACTCTACGGTTTTACCTTCACCTGAATGAATGATTTGATATACTGATAGAAGGTTACAGGAAAGACTTGGAACACATAATACATCATTGAAATGACGATTATCTACCTGAACTGTTCCAAATCCTAAAACACTAAGAGATCTATCATCACCGACAAATATTTTCTTGGTGTTAGATTCATTTAGAGTGGAAAATATGGCTTTCTTCTTAGCCATATGATAAGATGCTCCATAGTCAATAAGCCACTCATCAGAAGAAGAAGTAGAAGTTGCATCAAAGGAGAATCCAGAGGCAGAAAGTGCATGTCCATGAGAAAAAGAAAAATAAGTAGAATCGATGTGGATGTTGTGCTTCTTCATCATTGCTTCTAAAGCTGTCATCTTCTTGAAACATTTAAACTCATATTGACCATCTTTCCCACAAAAGTTGCAATGTCTGTCGGTCTTGTTATTTTTAGATTTTGTTCATTTGTCATCATTAGGAGAAGTTGTCTAAGTGGGTTTGGGACCATTATTTTGCGTGTTGTTGTGGCGAGGATGTTGCTTCTTGGGATTTTTTGGATTATCTTTCTGCTGGGCTACTAAGGCTTTGTTGGAGTTACCTATAGTGTTGATCACTCCAAGTTGTACAAGCTTAACTTGCTCTCTAATCAAAGAATCACAAAAGGACTCAAGAGTGGGTTTTTGATAAGATTTCCCTAGAGCCTCTCTCATGGCATAAAAGGTAGATACAAACATAGAATATGCACCACACAGCTTAGAAAGAATAATATAGATGCAACACTCTTCCTCCATCATTATGTTGCACTCTTCACATAAAATTCTAATTGTTTTAAACTTAGATAGATAGTCTTCAATGCAAGAAAAATCATTTGGACTTAAAGTCTATATTTGATTTTTTAACTGATGTGCTCGAATAATATTGTGTTTACCAAACACAGATTCAAGTTTTTCCCAAGCTTCATTGAGGTCATCAATTTGTTAAAGGTGGAACCATAAATCATGAGAGATGGACATTTTGATCAGTCCACGTGCTTTGTCATTTATATTAGTCCATTTGACTTTCTTTTCATCAGAAATGGGTTCTTTTTCCTTTCCCAAGGTAATCTGGTACATGCTTTTACTTCTTAATAAATCCTCCATATGATATTTCCATTAAAAGTAGTTGGTGTTGGTAAGAAAAAGATCACTAGAAGAATCCATATTAAATATGTAGATAATGTTGGTTTAAAAATTGAAACCGATGATCTAGATGGAAAGATCTCGAAAAATTAGGTGGTTTAAAAAAAACGACACTGAAAACGGACTTTGGATGTGAAAGTTATGCCTTTTTGAAAAAAAAAACATAAACGATAACTGAAGAGCCACGTGGAAAATAGAAGTTGATCCACGTGGTGATGCCCCTCCAAATAATCTCACTTTTACAAATAGGTTGCTTTATGAAGTGACCCAGTTTTATAAGAAAATGTGGGGATCACTTTTACATTGAAGTTACTCTATAAAAGAAAGTTGCATGAAAAATAAATAACTTTAAAATAAAATATTAAAGCTACTTATAGTGATTCACTTTTATACTTGAAGTGAAATATACTTTACAATGGATGTATGAACTTTTTCAAAAAAACTAACAAAAAGGAGACTTGAACTCAAGACCTCTTACTTAATAAGGCAATTTTTAACCAAATGAGCTAGCAAAACATATTGTATTGTTTAGAATGAGGATTGTTGTTCTTGAAGATGGCCTTGGAGATCATGCTCATAATAAACTCTTCTCACAAAACAAAACAAAAATTGCTTCTTGATGACAACAATGGTTAGATCTCGGTTAGCTTACATGGAAAATGCACCTTCTCCTATATGTTTCTGATTTTCCAAGATCACACAGGGCGTGGGGAAAAGAGCATACACAGATCTAAAAGAGTAGCTACCCAGAAGCAAACAATATAAAACCGAAATAATATTCTACAAAAATTTTAAAAGGGCATATTCAAGCTTTATACCTTCGGATCTAACTAAAATGGTCGTATCTTAGGCAAACGAAAAGCCTTTTCGAGTGAAACAAAAATAATTCCTGACTTAAACAAACATTCCAGACATAATGGAACGGTCCTCTCAGCCCAGAAATGTACGAAAATGGCAGAAACCAAAGATGAGTCAACTCGTCTTCACGATCTTGATCTACAATGGGAGTGGGTCTTCAAACATGATATGATACCATGTTCGACAACACATGTATTCCAACAGAGGATGAACACCATCATGAACCACTCACACAACCATATCAAAGATCAACACATCGATGTTTTGACGTGATAAAACCCCTACAGGGAAACATTGACAACCCCAGCCAACGCGACCACTTGGAAAAGTCTATTAATGCAAAAGAAAAATATTATATAGAGATTTTACAAGAGAGTTTCTCACAATCGATCATCAACAAATGACCCTCCATGCTCTTTAAATAGATATCATGGACCAATTGCGTGTTAAGCCACAGATCATTGTAGCCGTTAAGATTGAGAAGAATATGAACTGTCAGATCACTCTATGTCGGGAACATATTGTGACCGTTAGATTTCCTAACTACAAATTCATACTAATGCATATTAAAGAAACACACTTTTACCAAACGAGACATTAGACCAAGTAGAATTTAACTAACTCCTAAGTGTCTAAATATCATAACAATGCTTACCAAAGCAAACTCCTAGTCCTAGATAATCATGCACAATGTACATACATATGTCATACACCATAAAAAAACCTCTTTACTAGGATGGGTCTTGATATATTGTATAAATGTGTCCCTTCCCATGATTGATTCAATTCATTGATCAATGGTTGGAGGTAGACATATGTTCTCTCTAGTTGTCTTCTACGAAGAACTATAAGAGTCAATGTAAGATGTTCATTCTTCACAAACAACCATGGGGGGGTATTGTTATTGATCACTACTGTTGACGATTAAAAAATGTCAACGAAGTTTCGCCCATAAAGTGTTGCTAAAGTATATTATTATAAAAGTTAAATAGTACTAGTAGGTGGGACCCCCTTGAACTATTGAAGATCAGGTCTATTCATAGCCGATATTGTGATGATGTGCGACACGGCTTACATGATTGATGAGATCTTGTTGTTATTGGCTATGATTTGAGCTTATGAAGTGTTGGTTCCTTATGTTATTACAGCCTATGTTATTCATTAAGATCATTGCTATATGTCCTTATGACACCTGCACAACAAACATGTTAGTGAAAATACATAAAAGGCAGTTTGGAGAAAGGCAAAAATACTATAACAAATGCAAAAGAAAAGGGATCTAGTTCTGCAATTTTAGTATACCACATACAAACAATTAGAAAGAAATAAGAAACAATGCAATAGTTGCAAAGAGGAAGAATTTAAAGTATCCTATATATGAAGGACTTAACGATTATGGTTGAATCCTAGCTAGCAAATGGTGGTTATACAATTTATTGAGTTATATTGGTAATATGAATATGGTATATTTGGATGGATAGGATATGGGTGGCACATTTTGACAAAGTAATAGACACTAATGGTTATGCGATTTAACTTTGTGATATGGTACATGGTTGATTTATATGGCACAAATTAAGGAATAGGATGGTCGCGCTATTGGCTTTTAATATGGTGATGGTTTCGATACATGATTTGATTAATGGTGTTAATAAAGAACTTGTTGGCATGTACTGATGAATTAATGAGATGTGGGTGGAGGCGACATGCATTTACTGCACCTTACCTTTACTCCTTATGTTAGCTGCCACCCTAGTCGGGCTATTGTTCGAACTTGTTGCTATGGTTATGCTATGGTTTCTTAGCAGAGAGGAACTACTCGGCCAGCTCATGTTTTAAGGAATTCGATTATAGGTATGTATTTTTTTGGCCATTCATGAGTCTGCTTTAGTTACAAAATGATTATTGGCTCAGGTGTATTGGGATGTGCTTTCCCGAAGTGTTGCAACCGTGTAAAAAAATTGTGATTTGAAATAAAGCTCTAATGGTTATTTATGCAATAATCTTGAATTCATAGAAGTTGTTGGTCATCCTGGGTGTTAGCAACCACAGGGGTTCTCTGTGATCCTGGCCGGTTTAATTGGAGGGTTTTGATGGTCTTTGTTGGATGGTTTTTCTCACGCGTTCGAATCAATATGTCGAGTCTCTGGCTTTTACGGGTTTAATGGTTGGAGGCATTCTACATCACTGTGTTTTGTCTACTTGGGCATTGGTTGATTTCACCCCTAAGGATCATAAAATGAGTTTCCATTTTCTTACTCGGCCCTGTCTCCACCTCAGTATTGTGGTTGTTCGATCGAAGAGCACGAGGATCATACCCTGCGGGCATTAAATAACATTGTCGGGCTGAATTAGAGCCTCACCTTATGTTATGGCCCCCTGTCGTGGATTTGTTACCTGTCCATGAATGAGTCGTGGTTCTCTCTGTGTATGCATTGTTGGCCATGGAGTTTTCACCATTACAAGGAGTCGACTCTATATTGGTTACATAACAAACCCTTAACCTCCAGTCTAAAGTTCTATAGAGAAGACTGTCGGCCCTGTCAATTTTACTATGGGTTATTGTGAATTGAATGTATTGTCGATTAATTTGAATACAGACTCACCCATTTGGTTATACGACAGTTGTGTTGGTTTGGCATTTAGTTACTGCCTATGTTATAACAATGGTAAACATTGCATTTTTATTTGCACAGCTCAAATTACATAGTGGCTCTCCTTATCTTTAATAACTCAATATTGTTTAATGGAGAGGTTCGTTGCTCCGATTCGAATTGATGTGTGGGTATACGTGGTGTTGAGGAAAAGATATGAAATGATCTTACTCAAGCATTTTCAAACTTTACTTGGCTAAAGAAAAGTAGACAGGAATATCACCATATGTTTATAGCCAACAAAAAATAACATCCTAACTCACAAGTATTAATTACGAGGGCTTAGGCTAGTCTTTTATCAACAAAAAGCTTGCTGGAAATTCACTTTTTATGTAATATTCTGAATATAACAATTGTTGAAATAAGTGTAAGAACGAAAGTAAAGACACCAAGATGATAATCAAAACAAATGAGACATAAAGCAATCATTTATTTCATTCCAATTCACCAAAGAGTCGTTTTCTTTACAAAATCTCATACAGAAATATTGGACCAAAGTCAAACTTAGAAATCCATGATAGAACATACAAAAGGACCTTTGACAGAAAACCAAAAATAAACTCTAAAAGATGGATCAGCTTGCCACAGATTGTTGTCCACTCGACTCTGCATAATAGCCTTTATCAGTCATGAAAATTAATTCATAAATAGACAAGTCTATACAAACTATCAAAGATAGATCAACACCTCTGAAAAACAAGTATCTGAATGATTTGATTCAGCCTTGAATATTGTTGTCTATAATAAGACCTTGCTATCACAAAAGAGAATTAGGCTTTGATGAATATATGAATGAATGAAAATTGAACTATCTCGACATAAACTCAAAGAGCAAACCTTAGCATGCTTTTGCTTCTATCCTCCCTTTTTTCTTGCTTTTAACAAATTAGAATTGGTTGAAGTAGTTGAACCAACTCATTAATTAAGTTAATTAAAAGACTCGACTAACTTTAGTTAGGGGGAAAAGTAATAATTATAATTAAGGGTCATAATTAAATAATAACTAGTAGGTGGGACCCCTTGTAACTCCCTTTGGTTCATAACAATCATAACAATAATAACATAACCATTAGTTAAGCAAACGACACCTCCTTGTGCCTCCCATCAACATATTCACTTTTGGCAATTAAAACTCATGAAATTTGAAATTATTTCAAAATAATACTCATATATCCAAAATAAACATGTTGTCCAAAGATCCCCAAACTCAACTATCATAGAACAATAGATATAATAAAAACAACTAGAAACCATATTTTCCAGTCTGTGATGCAACCCTTCCTTGATTGTTGTTGTCACCTCTTGATTTTCCTTAATTTGCCATTGGTTGTGCATAGTCTTTAGGCCTAATTTCATTGATCACGTGGGAACAATCATCCTTCAAATACATCCAAGAAAACACAGATTTGTCAGAGCCATTGGAGGGTGAGGAAGGGGAAGTAGTGGATTTTCCTTTATCAAGTGCATGATGTGCCATAGTTTTCAATATCTTGCTAGCATGGGAGGATTTCACTAGTGAGTGGGCAGGGGAAGCTTGGGCAATGGGATTAATAGGCGGAGGAGCAGGCAAAGACAAGTTGGGCCAACAACGATGTTGGGAGACTGTCGGGTGGACAATCTTCTGCCATCCATCAATTTCAGGGACCTCGGGTCATAATGAGACATGAGGAGGTACAGGGATACAGGGTGCTTGTGGAGCTTGGAAAGGAGGCCTTTGAGGCCTAGGTTGGACTATTCCCTGCCCAATCCAATTGATGAATCAGGCATGAAACAATTGGCCAAGCTCTTGTGAATCAGGGTCAAAATGTATGGAGAACCTGGGCCTTCTTGAGCCTTGGTTCCAATTACCTCTACCTCTATTTTCTCGGCCATGGCTACCTCGACTGAAAAAACTCATCCTGCATGTGTGATCAATTAGCAAATAGTATTTTAAATAACTATACATGACAACTCTTAAAAATATGAAATAGATTTGGCTCAACGATGTATCAGACTCATGCAATCCAATCCATACAAATTGTTTTACTATTAATTAATGAGCAGGGGGTTGAAAAAAGGGTTCTGGGATATGTGAGGGGTTTGTATTGAGCGAAAATATGATATAATGAAAGGGGAGAAGACATGGTCACTGCTCAATGATAACAACAGTCAACTATAAAGAAAACCAATAAAACCTCATTGCAATCTACACAAGACACTGCCACTTTCATCCACTTTAACATAGAAATCTTCTTGACTGTAATCAATCTCATAACAAGGAGTGAAAAATGAATATGGGAGGTGATAGGGTTTGTAATTAGCGGAAAGTGAAAAAAATGGAAGGGAAGAAGGACGATTATTGTTCATGAAATTAATTAAGTGATCCACAAAACATTCTGCGAAAGGAGATGTCTCAACCGTCAATCACTTGACCAAATAATAATTTATGTGGATTTAACTAATTCATTGTTCATAATCAAATATCCAACACAGTGCCATCACAAGACAGTATGTATTCCACACAATTTGTAAGAGGTTATATTTCCTTCATTCGCATACTCTGCATTTTATAACAATTTATGAACATTACCCATTTCCAATCTATAACCATCAAAATCAACCACTGCCCATGCATTACTTCAATCCACAATAATACTCAAAAGTCATGTTTTCGAATTAACAATGAAGTCACTATCACTGCAATCGGGCCCATTATTTAGATGCAATGACATTCATTGAATATATATGACAGTAACTAAAATAATAAAGACCGAAATGCCACACCCGAATGACAATTAAACATACAACCCGCAGTCACCATTTAGACCAAACTTATGGACATGGTAATTTTCCCAGGCAATGTAACTTTGCCACTGTAAAAAAAAAAACCAATGTGGCTCAAAGAGATGGGCCATCCATCCAACATGACGAGGTCTTAACAACAAGCCTATCTCAACAAATTGATCGGGATGCAACAAAACGTGCTCAAAACTCTGCGAGTATCTCTGACAGTGAGGACTCAAGCCTTCTATGTTATACACAGTGCGCAGCCAACAAAACCCCGTGATGCAACAATTTCACTTTAACAAAAACAACACACACTCATGGTAACAACTCAATATTTCATGCCAAGCCATCGATTTAATATAACATTGCTTCGATTTTGTCACACCGTGATCGAAAATGTTGTGCAAACTCAGGTTTATACAATCAAACAAGAATAAGGCTGCAGTGGATATACTCATTACAGTCATCCAATTCAATAGTCATTCGGCCCCAAAGAAAACCATAGTTACTATGCCCATTGTTTCATTTTGCAAAACACTATGCACATAACGCGACATGTGTGAGAAACATCAAGCATTTGTAGCCAATGCCATCTATCACCCAAATAATCATTAGTGCCAATACCAGTGACTATGTATCAACCCAACAATTCACCATTGTTGTAAAAAAGACAATCAACCTAACCAGTTGTGGCAACTACGCCTATCTCTACATCCAATCCAATCGGGCAAAGGCCTTTTTCATTAACAATACCGAGTTACAAAGAGAGCGACTGTGTGTAATTTGAAAGTGAAATTGACAATGTAGGGTTCACCACTATTATAAAAGAAGGGGTGACTATGTACCAACCAACACGACTGTCACACAAAATACTGCACGAGATTGTATTCGAACTAGTTGATAATTATACAACGATAACCAAGTAAGAAACCCAAGAGGCCAGGCTGGTATTCTCTATCACTCTTCAAACAGGAGGGCCAAGGTTTGTTGTGTAACCAACACAGGGAGAGTAGAGGCACTCTTATAATGGTGAAAACCCGAGGCTAATGGTGTATACATAGAGAGACTTATTCGTGGACAGGTAACAAATTCATGACAGAGGGCCACAACAGAAAGGTGAAGCTTTAATCTAGCCTGGCAATGTTATTTAACATACCTAGGGTAGAATCCTTGTGTTCTTCGAGTGAACAATCCTAGCCCGAGGATGAAGACAAGGCCGAGGAAGAACGGGAACCTCATTTTGTGACCCTTGGTGGTGCAATCAACCAAAGCTGAAGTGAACAAAACAAAGTGACGCAGAAAACCTCTGACCATTAAACCCATGAAAGCCAGAGACTGGATTTAGTGACAGTGCGTGAAGATAGTTATTCACCTAAGACTAAACAAAAACCCTCCAACCAAACAACAGTGATAATGAAGAGCTATCACCCAGGAGGACCAATAACCTCGACAAACTCAAAATTGTTACAAGAAGAACCATCCACTCTTCATTCGAAGAACCCAAATTTCACATACTTGCAACACTTAGGAAAACATAAACCCATACAACTGAGCCAGTAATCATTTCATAACTAGAGAAAAATCATGAATGGCCAAAAAAAGACATACCTGTAATCGAATTCCTTAAAACGAGAGTTGGTCGAGCAGTTCTTCCCTGCCAAAATTTTGGATCATAACCACAGTAGCAAGATCAAACCATAGACTGATTAGGGTCGCAGCTAATAGGAGGGGTAAAGGTGGCGTGCAGTAAATGCACGTCGCCTCCACCCACCATTCATTTACTCATCAATACATGCCAACCAACTTTCAATTAACACCATTAATCTAACTCTGTGTTGGAATCTGCATAGGTTACTTGCCAAATGCGCTTTCCATATCATATATCCAATTTCTTATTATATAACTCAAACAAAATCGCATAGCCATTAACGCTCACCACATTGTCAAATGAGCCACCGACATTCAATCTATCCAAATATACCATATGTGGATCGGCCACATAATTCAATTAACCATTGCATAACCATTAGCACTATCACCTTGCCAAATGTGCCACCAACATTTCACACCATATGCATATTAAACATGTAATTCAATAACAATTTCATAACCATTTACTTGCTATCTAGGGCTTAACAAGATAGCTTAACAATAATCATTAAGTATTTTCATGCATGTAGTATAGTTAGGATAGCTTAAAAATCTTCCCTTTGCAATTGTTTCTCATTTCCTTCAAATTATTCGCATGTGATATTGCAGAACTTGGTCCCTTTCCTTTGCATTTGTTCTAGTATTTTGCCTCTCTCAAAACTGCCCTTCATGTAATTTTACTAACATGTTTGTTGTGCAGGTGCGATAAGAACAAACAACAATGATATTAATGAATTAATAGGTTGTAGTAACATAAGGAATCAACACTTCATAAGCTCAAATCATAACCAATAATAACAAGATCTTCATCAACCATGTAAGTCGTGTTGCACATCATGATAACATAAAAAATGAACAGATCTGCTCTCCAATAGTTCAAGGGGGTCCCACCTACTAGTATTATTTAGTTTTTTATAATAATAGGCTTTAGCAACACTTTGCGGGTAGAACTTCGTTGACAATTTTAATCGTCAACAAACTGGCGACTGCACAGGAAAATTTGTTTCCAACAGATTTAGAACTCAGAGCTCATGGTTTCGTGGACCAAAACAGCAGGTCAAGAAGATATAACTAGGATGATTATGCAACAGGGGTAAGTGAGCGGATTTAATGGAAAGATGGCCGAGAATTTGGGAATAATTCATGAAAAGTGTTAAGTATGAGGGGTTTTACAACTATATGCATAATCATTTGACTAGAATCTGCTCTCTAAATTTTAGAAGAAAAACTTTTAGGCTTGCTCTTAAAATCTAGATGGATGAAGAAATGGCAAGGAGAAGCGGGAGATAGCCAATTCTTTACAGAACAGCAGTGGAAAAATGTAACAATTTCAAGGGTCCTTCAGAGGAGCGTCATAACATCTATGTAAGCTTGATTGTTATTAACTAACAATGCTTTGCAGGAGTGTCACTGTGGCAAAATTGAGCCAACATCCTATTTGACCAAATTGATTAAAAGATAAGAAGAAACCAAATCATGACAGAAGTAAAATTGCATAAACTAAAACAACAGCAATAAAAGACAGAAATGAAGCGCAGTAGGGAGAAAACTTAACCTAGAAAGCAGAAATCAAAGTATTGTAAAGAAGAAAAAAGAAGCACAAAATTTGAAAGCAGAGCTAGGCTACCAATATACAAAAATCCAATCAGCATTAGAACCTTTCACGCTAGTCCCTCGCAATACTTCAAGTGAGGATTGTTAGTGTTGTAGGAGAACCATTGTCTCTGTAATTCCTTTAAAATGTCTGAGTTAGTGTCCAAGACAAAATTAATATGGAAATGATCCAACACTCGAAATTCTGATGTAATTATCAACCCTTTGACACACATGATTAAATCATCATGATAAGCATGGAGACTGACCAATTTACTGAAAGTGGTGTGTATAAGCATTTTAAAGGTGGTACTTGCATCAAGTGAACTAGGAGGCATGCATTTGTAAGGCATAGTATCATGATTAGTAAGAAAAGTGGTTACGTAAACCTTTGCCCCTTTTACGTTGATTCTTTTGTAACCTAACAAACTGTCAAGTAAGGGTCTTAATTGTGGCTCTACAACCTGTTGCAAAAATATTCCCACATTGAGAGGAGGGGAGGGATTTCTCATAATCGCTTGCCTAAAGGTTCAAAGACTAATACATGTTCTAATAATATCAGTGGTCCTCCAGGACGGTTCCCAATTTGAAACCCACCTAGGGTGGGCTGAAAAAAACATTACATCCCTTAAGAAATCTCTCAACTCCCTTCGAAAGGGTGTCTTTAGTACAGATTTAACAAGTTCTTGTTTTTGCCCAGCTAGCTTCATAATATGTCGAACAAGACCCGGATCAAAACCATGAAGATCCTCATAATACCGAGCAAAAACCTTTTGAGATTCACCAAGTAGCCTAGTGGACCCCATCTCTTTTTCAACAAAACATGGGACGTTTATTTTAATGTTCATTGAAGATTCAGGTGTCCTAATGTTCAGAAGGATGGTTTCAACCACCTTCTTTTGTAACTCCCTTTTTTTTTTTTTCTTTGTTGCCTACAACACTAAATGAAAACAAACTCTCAAGAGGAGTCAAGCCCTGAGGAATCTTATTATTTTCTACAGATATAATCCCCTCCGGCTTAAGAGGTTAATTTTGAATGACAACACAAATGCTCTCATCGTTAGGGATGGCCTTCCAATATCCTTCCTTTTCAGGGATGTATGGATGATGTAGAGATTGAAAGGCACAATCGAGCCTGTGAGGCAAGAGTTCTTGATTAGGAGAGTCCGCAAAGACGGCTAGCCGACCAACCATTGAATTCAACTCCTTCTTAACATGAGTGATGTTGAAAGATATAAGGTTCAAGACAAGTGCCCAAATAGTTTGGGAGTATCGTTTCATTAGCTTGTCACTAGGAGAGCATATCTTACATGTCAGGTTGACAACAAGCTTGGAATTCCCGAAAATTGAAAGGTGAGTACAACCAAGATTAAGGGCGTTCTCAATGCCTAATAATAAAGTTTTGAATTTAGCAATATTGTTTGTACAAGCAAACTCCAACCTGTATGACAGATTATGAATTTCTCCTGCAAGGGAATCCAAGACAATACTAGCCCCATTACCTTCACTAGAGCATGAACCATTAAAGTGCATATGCTATATATCGTTATCTAAATCAATTTTTTTCCAAAGGAATATTATCCTCTTCAGCAAATATGGAATACACTCCTAGGTCTTTATCGATATAGTTTATGCTAGATTGTGGAACATTCTCTATGTAGGGTGAAATTCTTCCTTCTCTAAGGACTATATTATTCTTACCATTTCAAGGAACGGATAGATGTGTCTCGTCGAGTGAGAGGTATCCACATGTTAGGGCTTGCCAATCTCTACCCAAGTTAATAGAGTAGTTGCTTACAGGCATGTCAATTACGTGAATGTTGAGGGTTGTCCTTATCTTAGGATGCGCACATAAAACCAGGGTTACATCCTTAATCTCGCCTATGGTTTTTTGTTGTAGACTATTATAGGAGAGCATACTTCTGGCATTTTCATTTGTACAAGACAAGACTAGCTCTCCCATAATAATATTCGACATGACACTTGCCCCTGAACCACCATTAATGAGGCAACAATGGGCAATCTTATCCATGATCTTTACAGAAATATAAAAAGAGGGGTTTTTTATAGGGTATCTAAAGTTATGTACACCTACTTTATTTACATAAGAATTCTCTTCGTCTACCTCTTCGAAAAGATTGGATATAATGGAAGCTTTTCCTTCCATGAATTGTTTCAGATGCATCTATTGTTCAGGGACGACAACCATGTCTAGGAGGGTTGCATCTGCTTTGATGTTGGCCAATTGATTCAAGATATTGTATTTGGAAGAGCGCAGAGGGGGAGTGATTTCTTGACTTTCATGAATTTTAGGAACATGGGGCGCAACAACCGTTGAGAACGGGCTCGGGCTAGAAGAACTGCGAGAGGGATCAATTTTACCCTTGGGAGCATAAATTTTGTTCCTAGTGTTGATGACCATGACATCCTCTGGCTCTGCAAAGTCTAGGACAACAATAGTAGCCTCTAGTCTTTTACCAAATATCTTGTCTCTGGCACTCTTCTTTACCTCACACGTAGTTTCTTCGTGGTGTTCTTCGCAAAAGTTACACCAACTCCGAGGTAGGATAGCTTTAGGCTGAAAATTGTTTTCAGTCGGATTTATAAAAGGGGATGCAGAAGAGGATGAAGCTCCAAGGGTGAGAGGGGAAACAACACCCTTCCGCTCAAATGCTAACATATGATTGTTCATATCTTGTACTAATTGTAAGACAGCGGACATGTCTGTCTGTCTAACTGATTCCCCCTGGGGAAGACCAGTTCTTTCAAGTTTTTCTTCATACTCTGAGCAAGTATGCAGAGCGGAACCAAGATTATCAATGGATTTTTCCTCAAGCCTATGATGGTAGGGAGAAGGCAATGCATTGTAGTAATGCATGAAAGTGGCTTGGTTCTGAGGGCGAAAAAGTTCAAGGATTTGATTGTACAACTTGGTGAAACGCAAGTTGAAAGACTTGATGGTCTCACCATCTTTATAAGTGACGTTATTGTATTCCCTCAACTTCTCAATGGGGCTTTTGGATTGCCCATAAGTAGATCGAAACCAATAGATTAAATCTTCCCAAGTAGATAGGATCTTAGGAGGAAGGTCAAAGAAATCAGTCGCAACCTTCCCTTCCAAGGAATTGACAAAAAAACGCATGCATGTGTCATTATCGTTGGCCCCTATGTTATGACAAACATTAGAAAATTCCACTAGGTGTCTGTTAGTACTGACAGTGTTATTTCCTGAAAACTTAGGCAAATGCTCTTTAAACTTCGGAAGTGGGCGAGTAGCAGGTGTTTGGTTAAGAGGAGAGGACACATGCCACGGTGTGGTTGTGGCATCTTCTTTGAACTGAAAAAAGCCCATACTTCTTAATGACTTTGGTGGGGTTTGTAGTAGATTGGACTGGGATATGGTGGTTGTACAAGCTACCAATCACTGATGACGATGAGGATTGGGAAGATGGTGCACTTCTAGTGCCACCAGAGCAACCACTAGATGTCATCTTGTGGATGATAGATGAGGGAAAGAAAGACGACCTGGATGAATCAGATAAAGTTCTCCTTAGAGCACTTTGTTGGGCATATAACACAACGTTTCTTCTTCCTATTTCAACAATAGGATTGATTTTGGGTGACAAGCCTCTTCTTCTTCTAGAAGCACAAGAGTCTAAGGACATGAAAAAAAGGCCAGGGCTCGAAGAAACAAAATTTTACTACTGATTTCTAGGTTGTCTACGTCTAGCCTCCAACTATTCTTGAGCACTAATATCTTGTTCAATTGCTGCCCAAGAATGGTTAAGTTCAGCACGGGTATTGGCAGTATCTAGAATGGTGTTAAACAAGTTCAAAGCAATGTTGGTTTGGTCTTGAAGACCGGGCCCAATATTGGGCTGCCTTGCAACGGGAACAATTATTAATCGCAAAACAGTCAAAGAATCAAATTTAGAAAAGAAAGATGTATCGATGAAAATCGAATATAAAAATTAACCGAAGAGATATCGAGGATCTCCCCAGTATGGTCGCCAAATAAATGTTAAGGAAAAGATATGAAATGATCTTACTCAAACATTTTCAGACTTTACTTGGCTAAAGCAAAGAAGACAGGAATATCCTACCCTATGTTTATAGCCAACAAACAATAAAATCCTAACTCACAAGTATTAATTACAAGTGCTTAGGCTAGTCTTTTATCAACAAAAAGCTTGCTAGAAATTCACTTTTTATGTAATTTTCTGAATATAACAGTTGTTGAAATAAGTGTAAGAATGGAAGTAAAGACACCAAGATGATAATCAAGATAGATGAGATAGAAATCAATCCTTTATTTTATTCCAATTCACCAAAGAGTCATTTTCTTTACAAAATCTCATACAGAAATCTTGGACCAAAGTCAAACTTAGACATCCCCGATAGAACTTATAAAAGGACCTCTGACAGAAAATCGAAACTGAACTCTTAAAGTTAGATCATCTTGCCACATATTGTTTCCCACTCGACTCTACATAATAGCCTTTATCAGTCATGAAAATTAATTCACAAACAAACAAGTCTACATAGACTATCAAAGATAAATCAACACCTCTGAAAAACAAGTATCTGGATGATTTGACTTAGCCTTGAATATTCTTGTCTACAATAAGACCATGCTATCACAAAAGAGAATTAGGCTTTGATGAATATATGAATGAATGAAAACTGAACTATCTCAACATAAACTCAACGAGAAAACCTTAGTATGTTTCTGCTTCTATCCTCCCTTGTTCCTCCCTTGTTCCTCCCTTTCTTCTTGCTTTTAACAAATTAGAATTGGTTGAAGTAGTTGAACCAACTCATTAGTTAATTTAATTAAAACACTCAACTAACTTTAGTTAGGGGGGAAAGTAATAATTATAATTAAGGGTCATAATTAAATAATAACTAGTAGGTGGGACCCCTTGTAACTCCCTTTGGTTCATAACAATCATAACATAACCATTAGTTAAGCAAAAGACACCTCCTTGTGCCTCCCATCGACATATTCACTTTTGGCAATTAAAACTCATGAAATTCGAAATTATTTCAAATACTCATATATCCAAAATAAACATGTTGTCCAAAGATCCCCAAAGTCAACTGTCATAGAACAATAGATATAATAAAAAAAAAACTAGAAACCATATTTTCCAGTCTGTGATGCAACCCTTCCTTAATTGTTGCTGTCACCTCTTGATTTTCCTAAATTTGCCTTTGGCTGTGCAGAGCCTTTAGGCCTAATTTCACTGATCACGTGGGAACAATCGTCCTTCAAATGCATCTGGGATGACACGGATTTGTCAGAGCTATTGGAGGGTGAAGAAGGGGCGGCAGTGGCTTTTCCTTTATCAAGTGCATAATGTGCCTCAGTTTTCAATCTCTTGCTAGCATGGGAGGATTGCACTGGCGAGTGGTTAGGGGCAGCTTGGGCAATGGGGTTAATAGGCAGAGGAGCAGGCAAAGACAAGTTGGGCCAACCATGATGTTGGGAGACTGTCGGGTGGACAATCTCCTGCCATCCATCATTTTCAGAGACCTCGGGTCATAATGGGACATGAGGAGGTACAACGATACCGGGTGCTTGTGAGGCTTGGAAAGGAGGCCTTTCAGGCCTAGATTGGACTATTTCCTAACCAATCCAATTGAAGAATCTGACATGAAACGATTGGCCAATCTCTTGTGATTCATCGTCAAAATGTATGGAGAACCTGGGCCTTCTTGGGCCTTGGTTCCAATTACATCTACCTCTGTTTCCTCGGCCATGGCTACCTTGACTGAAAAAACTCATCTTGCATGTGTGATCGATTAGCAAATAGTCTTTTAAATAACCATACATGACAACTCTTAAAAATATGAAATAGATTTGACTCAATGATGTATCAGACTCATGCAATCCAATCCATACAAATTGTTCTACTGTTAATCAATGAGCAGGGGGTTGAAAAAAGGGTTATGGGATATGTGAGGGGTTTGTATTGAGCGAAAATATGATATAATGAAAGAAGAGAAGACATGGTCACTGCTCAATGACAACAATAATCAACTGTAAAGCAAACCAATAAAACCTCACTGCAATCTACACAAGACACTGCCACTTCCATCCACTTTAACACAGAAATCCTCTTGACTCTAATCAATCTCAAAACATGGAGTGAAAAATGAATATGGGAGGTGACGAGGTTTGTAATTAGCGGAAAGTGAAAAAAATGGAAGGGAAGAAGGACGATTATTGTTCATGAAGCTAATTAAGTGATCCACAAAACATTCTGTGAAAGGAGATGTATCAAACATCAATCACTTGACCAAATAATAATTTATGTGCATTTAACTAATTTATTGTTCATAATCAAATATCCAACACAGTGCCATCACAAGACAGTATGTATTCCACACAATTTGTAAGAGGTTTTGTTTCCTTCATTCGCATACTCTGCATTTTATAAAAATTTATGAACTCTACACATTTCCAATCTGTAACCATCAAAATCAACCACTGCCCATGCATTACTTCAATCCATAATAATACTCAAAAGTCATGTTTTCAAATTAACAATGAAGTCACTATCAGTGCAATCGGGCCCATCATTTAGATGCAATGACATTCGTTGAACATATACGACAGTAACTAAAATAATCAAGACTGAAATGCCACACGCGAATGACAATTAAACATACAACCCACAGTCACCATTTAGATCCAACTTATGCACAGGGTAATTCGCCCAGACAATGTAAATCTGCCACTGTAAAAAAAACAATCCAATGTGGCTCAAAGAGATGGGCCATCCATCCAACATGGCGAGGTCTTAACAACAAGCCTATCTCAACCAATTGATCAGGATGCAACAAAACATACTCAAAACTCTACAAGTATCTCCGACTGTGAGGACTCAAGCCTTCTATGTTATACACAGTGCGTAGCCAACAAAACCCCGTGATGCAACAATTTCACTTTAACAAAATCAACACACAGTCACGGTAACAACTCAACATTTCGTGCTCAGCCGTCGATTTAATATAACATTGCTTCGACTTATTCACACCATGATCGAAAATGTTATGCAAACTCAGGTTTATACAATCAAACAAGCATAAGGCTGCAGTGGATATACTCATTACAATCATCCAGTTCAATAGTCATTCGGCCCTAAATAAAACCATAGTTACCACACCCATTGTTTCATTTTGCAAAACACTATGCACATAACGCAACATGTGTGAGCAACATCAAGCATTTGTAACCAATCCCAGTTATCATCCAAATAATTATTAGTGCCAATACCAGTGACTGTGTATCAACCCAACAATTTTCCACTGTTGTAAAAAAGACAATCAACCTAACCAGTTGTGGCAACTACGCATATCTCTACATTCAATCAAATCGAGCAGAGGTCATTTTCATTAACAATACCGAGTTACAAAGAGAGCAACTATGTGTTCTTTGAAAGTGCAATCAGCAATGTAGGGTTCACCATTGTTATAACAGAGGGGCTGACTATGTACCAACCAACACGACTGTCACATGACCAACTGGGCAAGATCGTGTTCGAACTAGTCGATAACTATACAACCATAACCAAGTAAGAAACCCAAGAGGCCAGGTTGGTATTCTCTATCACTCTTCAGACAGGAGGGCCAAGGTTTGTTGCGTAACCAACACAGGGAGAGAAAAGCCACTCTTATAATGGTGAAAACCCGAGGCTAATGTTCTATACACAGAGAGACCCGTTCGTGGACATGTAACAAATTCATGACAAGGGGCCACAACAGAAAGGTGAAGCTTTAATCTAGCCTGGCAATGTTATTTAACGTACGTAGGGTAGAACCCTTGTGTTCTTCGAGCGAACAATCCTATCCCAAGGATTGAAGACAAGACCGAGGAAGAACATGAACCTCATTGTGTGACCCTTGATGGTGCAATCAAACAAAGCCGAAGTGAACAAAACAAAGTGACGTAGAAAACCTCCAACCATTAAACCCATGAAAGCTAGAGACTGGATTTAGTGACTGTGTGTGAAGATAGTTATTCGCCCAAGGCTAAACAAAAACCATCCAACAATGATAACGAAGATTTATCACCCAGGAGAACCAATAACCTCGACGAACTCAAAATTGTTACAGGAAGAACCATCCACTCTTCATTCCAAGAACCCAAATCTCACACAGTTGCAACACTTAGGAAAACAAAAACCCATACACCTGAGCCAGTAATAATTTCATAACCAGAGCAGAATCACGAATGGCCAAAAAAATACATACCTATAATCGAATTCCTTAAAACGAGAGCTGGTCAAGCGGTTCTTCCTTGCCAAAATTTTGGATAATAACCACAGCAACAAGATCAAACAATAGCTCGATTAGGGTGGCTACTAACATGAGGGGTAAAGGTGACATGAAGTAAATGCACGTCGCCTCCACCCACCATTCATTTACTCATCAATACATGCCAACCAACATTCAACTAACACCATTAATCTAACTCTGCGTTGGAATCTGCACGGGTTACTTGTCAAATGCAATTTTCATATCATATATCCAATTTTTTATTATATAACTCAAACAAAATCGCATAACCATTAACACTCACCACCTTGTCAAATGAGCCACCGACGTTCAATCTATGAAAATATACCATATGTGGATCGGCCACATAATTCAATTAACCATTGCATAACCATTAGCACTATCACCTTACCAAATGTGCCACCAACATTTCACACCATATGCATATTAAACATGTAATTTAATCACAATTTCATAACCATTTACTTGTTATCTAGGGATTAACAATAATCATCAAGTATTTTCATGCATGTAGTATAGTTAGGATATCTTAAAAATCTTCCCTTTGCAATTGTTTCTCATTTCCTTCAAATTATTTGCATGTGATATTGCAGAACTAGGTCCCTTTCCATTGCATTTGTTCTAGTATTTTGCCACTCTCAAAACTGCCCTTCATGTAATTTTACTAACATGTTTGTTGTGCAGGTGCGATACGAACAAACAACAATGACATTAATGAATAGCATAGGTTGTAGTAACATAAGGAATCAACACTTCATAAGCTCAAATCATAACCAATAATAATGGGATCTTCATCAACCATGTAAGTCGTGTCGCACATCATCATAACATAAAAAATGAACAGATTTGCTCTCTAATAGTTCAAGGGGGTCCCACCTACTAGTATTATTTACTTTTTTATAATAATAGGATTTAGCAACACTTTGCGTTGACAATTTTAATTGTCAACACGTGGTTGCCACATCTTGTTAGGTCGATTGATTTTTATGATAGTGGTGAATTGGTTGGTTGACACACAGTCACTGGTATTTTTGCACTAAGGATTATTTGGATGTTTAGCTGGCATTGGTTACAATTGCTTGATGTTGCTCATGCATACCACATTGTGTGTGGTGTTTCTATACAATGAAATAATGGTCATTGTAACTGTCAGTTTCTTTTGGGGCCTAATGGTTATTGCACCAAGGATGACTGTATGAACTACATCCATTGCATGCTTATCATTGTCTGATTGTATAACTGAGTTGTACACAACATAGTTGATTACAGTGACTAAATCGAAGCAATATTGTATTAGATTGATGGCTCAGCGTGACAAGTTGAGTCATTACTATGACTGTGTGTTTGGTTTTTTAAATGGAGACGTTGCATTGTGGTGTTTTGGTGGCTGCGCACTGTGTATAATATGGATAACTTGGGTTTCACACTCATGGGTACCCACAGAGTTTTAAGCATGTTTTGTTGCAATCCAATCATTTGTTGAGACATGCATGTTGTTGATACCTCGTCGTGTTCAATAGATGGCCCAGCTTTTTAGAGTCACATGGAATTGGGTCTGTACAGTGACAGAATTACAATTGATGATTGAATTACTCTGTGCATAGTTTGTGTCAGAATGGTTGTTGTTGGTTGTCTGTTCAAATGCCAATTTGGGTTTTGCAATTTAATCTGGATTTTTTTTGGTTTACTGCCTCCATATATGTTTAACGAATATCATTGCATTTTTAAAATGACAGGCCTGATTGCAGTGATAGTGTGACTTCATTGTTAATTTTGGAAACATGACTTTGAGTATATTTGTTTATTGAAGTAATGTATGGGCAGTGGTTGATTTTGATGGTTAATAGAGTGGGAATGGTTACTGTTTGAAAACTATTATAAGATGCAAAGTATATAATTGAAAGGCATAGAACCCCTTTACAGATTGTGTGGAATGCATATTGTCTTGTGATGACACTATGTTGGATATTTGATTATGAACAGTGAGCTAGTTAATGACATAGTAATTGTTATTTGGTCACAATTATTGTTGGTTGGTGCATCTCTTTTCATAGAATGTTTGATGGATCACTTAATCAATTTTATGAACAATAATCACTTTTTTTTTCCCTTCCATTATTTCATTTTCCGCTAATTACAAATCCTATCACCTTCCCATATTCACTTTTCACTCCATGTTCTGAGATTGATTACAATCAAGAGAATTTCGGTGTTAAAGTAGTGGGAAGTGGCAGTGTCTTGTGTGGATTACAATGATGTTTTATTGGTTTGCTTTGCAGTTGAGTTTTGTTGTCATTGAGCAATAACCATGTTCTTTTCCCCCTCACTGTATCATGTTTCGCTCAATACAAACCCCTTGCATATCCCAGAACCCTTTTCACCCCCTGCTCATTGATAAATAGCAAAACAATTTGTATGGATTGGATTGCATGAGTCTGATACATTGCTGAGCCAAATCTATTTCATATTTTTAAGAGTTGTCATGTATGGTTATTTAAAAGACTATTTGCTAATCAATCACACATGTAGGAATGAGTTTTTTCAGTCGAGGTAGCCATTGCGGAGGAAATAGAGGTAGAGGTAATTGGAACCAAGGCCCAAGAAGGCCCAGGTTCTCCATACATTTTGATGTTGATTCACAAGAGCTTGGCCAATTATTTCATGCCGGATTCTTCAATTGGATTGGGCAACGAGTAGTCCAACCTAGGCCTGAAAGGCCTCCTTTCCAAGTCCCGCAAGCCCCCGGTATTCTCGTACCTTCTCATGTCTCATTGCAACCCGAGCTCCCTGAAAATGATGGATGGCAGGAGATTGTCCACCCGACAATCTCCCAACATCATGCCTGGCCCAACTTGTACTTGCCTGCTCCTCCGCCTATTAACCCCATTGTCCAAGCTWCCCCTGACCAATCGCCAKTGCAATCCTCCCATGCTAGCAAGAGATTGAAAATTGAGGCCCACCATGCCCTTGATAAAGGAAAATCCACTGTTGTCCCTTCCTCACCCTCCAATGGCTCTAACAAATCTGTGTCTTCCCAGATGCATTTGAGGGATGATTGTTCCCATGTGATCAGTGAGATTAGGCCTAAAGGCTCTGCACAACCAAAGGCAATTTCAGGAAAATCAAAGGGTGACAACAACAATCAAGGAAATATTGCCTCACAAAGGGGAAAATATGGCTTTTAAGTTCTATTTTATCTATTGTTTTATGACAGTTGACTTCAGCGATCTTTGGACAACATGTTTTATTTGGATATATGAGTAATATTTTTGAGAATAATTTCAAATTTCATGAGCTAAATTTGCCAAAAGTGAATATGTTGATGGGAGACACAAGGAGGTGTGTTTTACTTATCTAATGGTTATGTTATGATTGTTATGAACTAAAGGGAGTCACAAGGGGTCCCACCTACTAATTATTATTTATTTATAACCCTTTTTATAATTATTACTCTTCCCCTAACTAAAGTTAGTTGAATCTTTTAATTAACTTGACTAATGAGTTGGTTCAACTACTTCAACCAATTCTAAGTTTTTTAAAAACAAAAGGAAAGGGAGGAACAAGAGGAGGATAGCAGCAGAAGCATACTAAGGTTTTCTCTTTGAGTTTATGTTGAGATAGTTCAGTTTTCATTTATTCATTATTCATCACAAGCCTAATTCTCTTTTATGATCGCAGGGTCTTATTGTAGACAACAATATTCAGGGTTGAATCACATCATTCAGACACTTGTTTTTCAGATGTGTCGATCTATCTTTGATAGTCTGTGTAGACTTATCTGTTTGTGAATTAATTTTCATGACTGACAAAGGCTATTGTCAAAGTCGAGTGGGCAGCAATCTGTGGCAAGTTGATCCAGCTTTTAGAGTTCAGTTTTGGTTTTCTGTTAGAGGTCCTTTTGTATGTTCCATCGGGGATGTCTAAGTTTGACTTTGGTCCAAAATTTATGCATGAGACTTTGTAAAGAAAATGACTCTTTGGTGAATTTGAATGAAATAAAGGATTGTTTTATGTCTCATCTGTCTCGATTATCATCTTGGTGACTTTACATCTATCTTTACATTTATTTCAGCAACTGATATGTTCAGAAATTACATAAAAATTAAATTTCCAACAAGCTTTTTGTTGATAAAAGACTAGCCTAAGCACTCATAATTAATACTTGTGAGTTAGAATGCTATTTTTGTTGGCTATAAACATAGGGTGATATTCCCGTATACTTTTCTCTAGCCAAGCAGAGTTTGAAAATGCTTGAGTAGATCATTTCATATCTTTTCCTCAACAACTACCACTAACCAAACATAATAGTTGGTGTTTTGGAGGGAATAAGGGTTAACTAAACCCATGGCTATGCCCAGTCGAATGCTACATACTTCATCCTTGAATTTATTAGGCCATGTATCTTCTATATGCTTCATGACTATTGAATATGTTGGGATCCACATAATTCCATGTTCACTTTTATGCAAGGCATGCCACCCCTGCAACAGAGCTAATTTTGTACAATGAAATATCCTCGATATCTTACAAGGAGGAGCACGTGCCTTACCCTTTATTTTATTTTATTTTTGTTACCTATCATGCCCACATTCTTGACATATCTCTTTATTTGTGTATTTACTTCTATACATAATATAATCATTTGGACAAGCATGCCATGATATGTACTCAAAATCTAACCTTTTCAACATTTTATTTGCCTCTTTGTAGTTGATGAGCATGAGATTATCACTTGGAAGTAACTTATATTTGAGCAACCTACAATTAGTGACCAATAAAAATGTATATTATCATCAAGCATGCACAAAATCTCTTTTCAATGTTGATTGTGCGAAAAGATTCGTTAAAACATAGGGGACTTAATGGTTGGTTGGACGTGAAACATTGATATGACATGTGATACATTAGTTTCAAGTTGTATAGTAACATTGTTGTCCCTAGTTGGGTACACCTTGACCCATGCCCAAAAAGAGGGGTCGGGGAAACATATTTCAAGCTTTTGAAGAAGATATCGATGATATGAGCATCGTCTCCTAGCTCATCTTCCTATAATGCATCTAAAGACATTCCATCCATGGCATGCATGTACTATAAGAAATCCAACTACTCTATAAAACAAGTGTCGAATTAAGAAAAAAATTTACATCAATTGCATTGAAATTTAAAAAATGCAATTGCTTGATGATTTATTTCTTACACCCCAAGGGGATGTCTAAAGGTAGTCCCAGTGCAAGTTTCCTTTGACAAGTGGTTGGTGGTCTATGAAAGTTGTATTTTATTAACTACTCGTCAACGACAGACAAACTATGTATTACATGCACACCAACATAGTTCTGGAAACATTCTAATAAGGAACTCTTTGTCATTAGAGTGTTCCTCAAACAAACAATTTTCATTGAACAATGAGCACCCACAACTAATTATGAACCTTACAATGTTCCCACAAGTACGTGCACAACCATCAATATGTAATAGGTTCTTACCGTTAATGTTTCCAGAAGCATCACCACCCATGCAATTATTATGCATGGAAACACTATGTTTGTATTTAACAATATTCAAATAATTAGACTAACTACAAAGAGAACCACATGATAGCATAAGTGGTACTCATTGTCTAGGAGGAACGAGCGCACATGGAAGGATAAAAAACTAAAGATTTGCAACATCCATTTTAGACTTGGTAATCATGTAATTCTTACCACAAAAAGAGAATCCAGTTCCAACATTGGGCACATGCAGCGAAGACAACCAAGTGCCACACAAAGCATGATTGTAATAGGTTTGGTATTTACTTTGCATATGGACATGAAGAAAGAATTCATTGTTGCCCTCCAATAATTGAACCAACCTTGGTATATACTTGGATATCGTTTCTCTTAGCAAGTATAACTTTTTGAATCTCCTAGTAAAGATGTTTTGGGTAGTATTGATATTGTATTTTGGCTCACTAGAACTCTTGGTTGGCTCAATGGATGGAGACAAATTGGTCAATTTCAGAAGAAACATAGTTGACTTGGCTTCCAATTTTTCAAAAAAGGAGTAAGGAAGTGTTCTTACATGTCTTTTCTATATCCACTACTAGATCCTTGATTGCAATGGGAGGTGTTAGACCATTAACTTTGGGTAGTTGATCATCAACATAATGGAACAATTGTCATGCATTGAGGATTCACCTTCAACTCTTACATTTCCAATAGCCACATACTATTGGGGTGTCATAAAAGAGATCCAATTTGCGGTGAATTGCCATTGGCAAAGGATGGTTGCTAGAATATAACATGTTATATTTGGTGGGGCTAAAGTGGTTCTCCATTTTTGTCTACCATTTGTATGTGGTAACTTGCTTCATATAAGATCTTATGACATTTTCAGATTGGTGAAATATCCCTTGCATCCAAATTCAATCCCAAGTCAGGGTTGTGGAAAATTAAATGCACAATTATTCACATGCACGTGCAAAGGTAGCATAAATTCTTTTAGATAATCAAAACATAAATAAAATCTACACTTATTGCAAAAAACAAGGGAGAACTTGGGAAAATTCTCCTTGTGAATTTGAGCCAAAACCATAAAAAATACATGTTTTCATTCTTAAAAGAAAGTTTGGGAATCTTGTAACATTCTAACTTCAAACATACTTATGAAGGGCATTTTAAAAAAGTGATGTTCCTATTTTATATTAAGGTGTCAATGAGTTTTGATATACTAAACGCACTAGTGTGCTAAAATTCTATATCACCGAAATAAACCTACACTAAAACCTCTACAAAGGAAAACCTTTACAAAGTTTTAATTGCATAGGTCCGCACTTCTATTTTCATTATTGATTGTTATAATGGTATGTTTAGGTCAATATAGAGCATCAATGCTCTTATGTCTAATAGGCACACTGTAGATCGAATTTTAAAAACAAAACAAAACAAGCTAAACATTCAATGGGCCAAAATATCAAGAAAAAAAAGGTCAACAATTTCATTTTGTAAGAATGAATTTATAAAACAAAACCCTAATTCCTATTCCATGCTTTTGCCAAAAGTTGGAGGGGGAATTTGTGCAAGAGAATTTTACCAAGAAACATTATGTAGTAGGAAAATTTTCTTGAAGAGTTTAATTTGCAAGGGATCACCATGGGTCACATACAAATTTGTAGAGGAGAAACTCCAAGAATGTAAATTCATTCTCTTGCATTTTCTAGAAAATAGACTCACCTTCAACATTGTTAACCATAGATTTCTTATTGCTTTCCTTTTGTTTTATGGTACTGCAATCCCTAGTAGTGGGGGTTTAACAAACCCTTTCATAATGAAATTGTTTTTTTTTAAGTTTTGTGTTTTTGTTGGGTATTCAAATTTGGGGCTTTGTGTATTTGTTGGATTGGGATTGCTTGTTGCTTTGGATATTTGTTGGATTGGGACCGCTTATTGGATTGGGTCCCAAAACCTATCACTATCATATTTATAAATAAATAAAACTCTTTCGGGTTGCATGATGCTCATTGTAAAGTAAACATGCACGTGTACGTTATTTATTATAGAGCGCACCAATTAACACTTCCATATTTATAATTTAATGTTTTCAAGGTTATCAACATTTTTTATAATTTAATGTTTTCAAGGTTATCAACATTTTTTATAATCTAATGTTTTCAAGGTTATTGGTGCACAATTTATCGCAACGACACACCGTTGTGATGGTTACCATATAACACATTGTTCAACTATGCCAATTAAAAAAAAATGCTTTTAGTTTTAAAAGATGTGCATTATACAATAAACATGCACTAATTTGTATCACTATATATTGCACACCGTTGTGGGTTACTGTTTAAGCACACTAACAAACCTATAAACAATTTTAGCCTAATTTCATGTACTTAGCTTGAAAAACATATTTCATAATTTATATATTTCATTATCTAGGGGTTTTATTGGTAGAAGATCAGGGGGAAAAGCTTACACGGATGAATGATGAATGCGAGGGAAGCACATCCCAAGAAGAAAACATGGCAAGTTATTTGAAGTTTTAATATAAAAGCAATATATTTGAATTATATGTAGGTTTAAATGACATGTATTGGATAATGTATGTCTTGTAGAGTAAAAACTTGAAAACACTCGATAATATTGTTTGTAGTTTGAGTGTAAAAGAGTATAAAAGATTTATGAAAATATTGCAAAGAGGGAAAACAAGTGGATGAAAAAGTGATTGTCATCAAGTTTTTCTTTGACATTTTACTAATAATATACTTCTTAACAATAATATATAACATGTTTCAAACATTGATTTTGTATATGTTGAATGTTGTGCAGGGCCAACAACAAAAGAATAAAATACCCTCCTGAGAAGATAAAAAATATGAAGTTCTACATGATAAATGTTGTGCATGATGATTAATTAGTCCATGGTTCAACTCTAGTGGTGCTAGAATATAATGAAAGGGTAACATGAAAAAGGATAAAAAGAAGATGAAAAGGTGTTTTGAGATTCTCACTCACCTAAAACTTCAACAACAACAACAAAAACAAAACAAAACAAAACATGTGTAACATGAAAAGGTGTTTTGAGAATCTCACTCAACAAAAACTTCAACCAAATAATTTTTTATTTTTTTTAAATGTTGGTTAGCATGTCAAACCCCATTTTCTATGTGGAGAGTTGTTTCATATATCACAAATAGTATATTCTCATTACTATTGGGCTTTTGGAAGTTTCATGTTGTTGATAACATCATGATTAATTTATGTAACTTATTTTTTTCTAGGTTATACTGTATGAGAAAACCCTCGAGTATTTCCCCTCATTTCGAGGATAGAACACATGGTAAACCTTAGAATCTTCATGGCATAAGGCCGGTCAACAACAGGGCTCAAAGCCATTACAACAATGTACTCATCATGAGCTCAACATGTCACGTGCGGGAATTGAACTTGGATGGGGAGGATAACAATCATTCCTCCCAACCACCGAAGCTAAACCCAATTGATAAATTTATGTAGCTTCTTATCTATTGCGTGGTTATAATTCTTAAACTCTTCTGATCTTTAAATAATGAGTGATTGCTCTTATATAAGATTGTTAAGGATTGTTTTATGTTGTTTTTCAAATCTCCCCAAAAATTTTGGCATGTGTTTCTTTTAAGAGGTTATGAGTTCAAATCCGAAAGAGGGTAGGGTATATACACCTTTATAAACTTAAATAATTAAATCATTGGATAGAAAAAGTCATTTGTCACATAAACAAAAGAGTCTTGTACATCAATTTAATGTCTAACTAAACTATAATCTTTAAAATTG
>JASDQU010099844.1:132323-151091 GCA_032191745.1 Picea mariana
CACTAGCTATAGATTCCATATGAATAAAGGAACCTGAGTTTTTTGTTTTTTCTATTTCTAGACTCAAGCCATGATGTAGTGGGTGTGCTAGTAGATTTGTTGGGAAGTAAACAAAGGTGGAGAGACGAATAATTAGATCTTCTAACTTTAGCTTTTAGAGTTGCAATTGAGAATTTCACTTCAATTCCCTTTCATTTAAGTGTTGCAGGTGTCCACGTGTTACCTGAAGGTTTTCCACACGGGGCTGGGCTACCACTGTGCAAGTGCAAGTAGCCCTATCCCCGAGATCCATTTGCGTAGTTGAGTCACCAACACAACAACCGCTTTTGGTGTGCTCTCATTGGAGTGAGAGTACCTTCGAAGATGCCCTAGTTCCTTCTCAACCTTGCATTTGAAGGAATGGGGATACATGGTGGCACGAGGTAGAGCGACATAGCAATGCACAATTCATCCTTGAACATCGGGTAAGAACCAAGACCAGGATGTGAATACCACTTCGACAGAGAGTCAAGAGAATTGAGGAGAAAACTAGGATCAGGATGAGCAAGCCAGAGCTATAGATTTCCTAGAGTGAGATGGACTGCTTGTCCACCGCTTGCCTTGTGGTTCCCTACAGTGGTGGCCTTTGCTGTCGCACAAATGAACCAAGGGCTATCTACAAATGAGGGATAAGACTTGGGGGCACTATATCCAAGAGGAGGGATGTAGTAGTGTGGCATTGCATGCTTGAGGCAGATGGGAGGACAAAGTGACTTTGAATGCCTCCCCTCATTCAATATATTGTAGTGACAATGGTTAGTGATGAGGGTATGGTGGGAGTCACCTCCCCTAGGAATAATGGTACCAAATGAAACTTCATGTGGTAAATTCTAATAACGATTAGCCCCCCTCCAATCCATGCATTTGCAACAATCTGTCTGGCAATGTCATTCATATATTAGCCATTTCATTTGCTATTGTGTTGTTTGCCTTGTAGACATGGAAGAAGTGGGCTCGATCAAACTATTGGGTTAGTGATTTTACTTGGTGGATGATCCTAACTAGAACATGGGAGGCCAATTGTCCTTTGTTCGCGTTGCATTGACGATCATATAGGAGTCCTCGATGACTATGATCAAATATTTGGCGAGAGAAGTGAAGTTTTATTCCTTGATAAAGAGCAAGAGTTATCGTCACGTTATTAATGACTTCCCCAATGCCCTAGGCATATCTAATTCTTGATATTGTGTAGGAGTATAGATCACTCTACTTGCACTTACTGCCCTAGAGATTCTTTTGAATCTTTTATGGAGTGTGACTATAATCAATTGAGGGATGCAGTGAGGGAGTGAAGTACCGAAGATCCCTCAAAACAATTTATTGAGTATGAGTATATTCAACTGAGATGGATAGATAGATAGATATATTTTTTATTAAATGCCCACGATACCAAATCAACTTATGGGACGATGGGTTGTAGCATTGTGGTGCAATTTTTTACAATATAAGATATGTTTAGGAAAGCAAAAAACACCAGAATAATTATGATAGGGGTGGGTGGACTTTATGGTTTGGTCCCCTACATATAAGTGTTCATTTGAATTGCCCATGTGGGTGTGACAAGCCCTCCTAACGTGCGACTTCCAGTTCCTTGGCCTTGTGGAACATCATTCTTGTCACCCTCTTTGCATTGTCTTCTTTTTGATTTTCTTGATAGTGCTGTCCATGTGGCTCCCACGAGTGTTGATCCCTTTCTGATATGCTTGTATATGTTACATTCGAGAAATAAGTGTTTCTTTGTTTTCACTTCCTTTGACCTGCAAACTACGCATGTCCTTTAATCTCAATCATCTTTGGGCTCTTTCCTTCTTGTTTCACACCTTAGCCTATGGGAGCTTGCCTTGGTTTGGGATAGGGTGGGCTTCTCCTTTCAAGGTATGTTGTTGCCTTGATTTTCCATTTAGGGTTGAAATGTTGTGTTGCCATTTTTTCTATGCTTTCTTCTTGCATTTATCTTCCTTTAGCAACTTTATATGGGTTCCTTCATTGCTTTTCTATCATACATACACTCTCCCTCCAATATGTCCCATCTTTCTAGCCCTAAGATGGCCTTTTACTTTGAGATCTTCATGTAGTGAAGTAATGGTGTTATTGTGAGACTTGCATATACACAGATAGATTGGATGCATAGCCTTTGGATCCCTCTTAGCCAATTTAGAGTGTTCTCTATGTAGCTTCAGATGTAGACAGATGATCATATCCCACAGTGGGAGAGGCTTTGCTAGCTATGTCATTTGCAAGAGGTTGAGTTAGAGGAGCACCTCATCTAAAGATGTCCCATTTACTATGAGATTAGAGGGACGTTTCACTGCCTTTATTGGGATTTGAGGGGTTCCCTCACTACTTTCTTCTTCTATTCAAGCTAGAGATGCCTAGTTCTTTTTGTGAGGGAGGTGTTAGGACACATGGCTTAGCTCTTATGGGGACCTCTGAATAAACTCCATTAGGCAAGTCACTTTTTTTTTTCCTGTCTCGTTTGTTAGTGGAAACAAGTGACAACTAGAGACTCAAGATACCTTCGACACTAGATTGGTGAGATTACAATTCTCTTCTCGATCTTCTGTTGGTGGATACACCCCTTTGAGGATTTCGAGCAGTTTTAGTTCTTGATCTTAGCATAGTCCTCACCTCATCTCTCATCACATGTTAGTTGCTTTCCCTCCTTTGGGTCACCAATCTATCATCTCTAGGTTATTTCCCATGACCTTGAGTGTCAGGAGAGTCTCGTTGATTGCTTGTGACTTTCTCCTAGGGTTTCATAGTTGGACATTGCCGATTAGAGTATTGGATAGTTCAACAAGGATGTTATCTTCCTCTTCCTCCTTTAAACTCACCTCCACCTCTATTTTTAATGTTGGTGTAGGGGCTTCTTCCCACCCTTCCTATTCTGCCCCTACTCCTAAGTTTTTGTAGCCCTTTTTCTTGTTGTATCTAGGGTTATAATTTTGGTTACCTTTTTCATAGAGTAGTTTAACTTCTTTCATTTTTGCTCTACATTTTAGCTGATAGGAGGTGCTTTGGCACTCCTTCATTGTGTCTCTGCTGGATTGTACTTTTGAGTCCCATCGACCCACCTTTTCGGTCATTTGTAGATATTAATAAAATTATCTTATCTTATTTTATGTAGCAATTTCCTGTAGTGGAGCTCCCAAGTATTCATTCTTCTTTGAAGTATTTCCTTACTGATTTGGCTAGGTATTCCTTTACTGCACATTTCGGCTACTTAATGTCGATATAATAATGTCCTCCTTACTGCTTCTAGCTCAATGGGGTACATACTTGTTTTAGCTGACATGATTTCATATGGACTGGATGCCTTAACAGGAAGGAAGTCACTATTGTTATTTTTCTTTAAAACTCAACAAATTTATTTGTGTTCTCAATAGATTTTTATACCCAGAAAAGAACAACAAAAAATTCTAAATCTGATCTATAAACAGAAATATTACTGAGTTATAATAACCTTGCAATGCACAGCAGAAATAATTGAGACCAATCACACAATTTCAACCCAGAAAATTTACCCTGGAAACCCCAACTCCGGGGAAAACCAACAAACAAGTGTTTTAATTATCAACTTAGCAAATGCCAAAAAGAATGATTTTACAATTACAATAGGTGGCCAAACCTGGCACACACTCCACAGAGAGAATCAATCTGAATTTGATCCCTCGACTGTCTGAGTTTCGGCCTCCAAAACTGCGACTAAGATAGCCCCCACAAACTGGCTGCTATGGTGCGGCTTTGAGGGTTTCGACCCTCTTCCAAACTGACCCGAATCTCTTACTGGATATGACAGGGTTTATCCCTACCTCCGTCCACCCTTACGGCTGCTAGTCTTGGCCTCTATTCGGCCTGCACACACCCCTCCTCATTGCATAATGAGACTCGGCCTCTACGACCCTCTACTTCCAGCTCACGGCCCACACAAGAATGGATATGCTGGCTGGATGAGAGATGAAGGGCGAATTGCCTTTCTTATCTCTCTATAATAGCTGAAAACTCTCCCACGAACTCTCCTTAATCACTTTTGCATTTGCACTAAACCCTCGGTGTCAAATCGATGTGTCTCTCCTCAAACCACCCCCCTGCTTTTAAATCTCTGGCTGGTTGATTCAACGATGGAGATTAAATCCCCATCTTGTCAAATCAGTGGCTATGATTTAATCTGAAACTCACTACTTTTGAATGAGTCCAAAAGAAGCTTCTCACAGAGAGCTAACTAATAGTGATTAATAATTGGCTTTTCCTAAGTTCAGACTGAGGAAAAATTTAAATGATCATTAATCACATTAATTAAACTCATTTCTCTAAGTTAGACTTAGGAAAAATTTACAAGGCTTGGAGAAACAATACTTCCAGTGTTCCTTTCTTGCGTGACACCTCGCCAAAGCAAAAACACCTGTCTGAGCTACAATATTTCAACACTTCCTCTTAGCAAGGAAGGTGTTCTCCACAATTCCCATCTTATCCTTGAAGAAGACAAACTTTCCTTTCATCAAGGCCTTGGTGAGAATATCTGCCACCTGTACATCTGTAGGCACATACTGTAGCTGAATTGCACCCCTCTGTACACAATCTCGAATGAAATGATACCTGATGTCGATGTGCTTTGACCTACCATGAAACACTGGATAACTCTGATTATCATAGTGAATGATGGTTGGCTCTAGCTCCTGATCGAACAATGCCACTAGCAGTTTCTGAAGCCATACGATCTCACATGCTGCCATGTATTTTGCTTCCACAAAACTGAATGCAACAAACTTCTGCTTCTTGCTGAACCAAGAGACAACCCTTGATCCCAAGCTGAAACAACACCCTAAAGTGCTTTTTTTGTCCACTACCTTGCGTGCCCAGTCTGCATCTGTATAGCCCATCTCAACTTCACTCCATCTCCCTGAGCATACCTCAAACCATACTCAACTGTGCCATGTAGGTACCTCAAGTGTTTTGCTGCTGCCCAATGTGCTCTCCTTGGTTCAACCATGAATTGATTGAGAGTATTCACAACAAAACAAATGTCTGACCTTGTATTGACTAGATACATGAGAGAGCCTATCAACTGCCTGTATAAGGTAGGGTCCATTGCCTCCTGCTTGGAAGCGTCTATCTTCTTCCAATTAGTAACCATGGGTGTAGACATTGGTCGACAATCGTGCATCTTGAACCTCTTCAAGATCTCCACTGTGTATTTCCCTTGTCCCAGGAAAATCTCACTATCTTGCTACCACACCTCCAATCCAAGAAAATAATGCATCAACCCCAAATCCTTCATATCGAACACGAAGCAAGATCCCTCTTGCAATCAACAATAAGCCTCTGTGAACCTGTCATAAATAGATCATCCACATATAACACGAGGATGAGTGGCTCTCCCCCTATCATGATATAATAGAGATTTGAGTCTGCCTCATTCGTCACGAAGCCCATGCCCTGCAAGTAACTATCAATGCGCTCATACCACGCTCTGGGTGCCTGCTTGAGCCAATACAGTTCTCTCTTCACTCTACATACATGGGACTCCCTCCCATATACCTCAAGAGTCAAAACCCTCTGGCTGATCTATATACACTTCCTCATCAATAACTCCATTGAGAAATGTCGTCTTGACGTCCATCTGATGAATCTGCCAACCCATCTCAACTGCTAATGAGATCACGGTCTTGATGGAAGTATATCTGGCTACTGGGGCAAATGTCTCATCATAGTCCATTCCCTCTTTATGAGAGAACCCCTTAGCCACGAACTTGGCTTTGAATTTCTCAACGCTGCCATCTGTAGCATGCTTGACCTTATATATCCAAAGAGACCCAACCACTAACTTGCCTTTAGTTCTTGTCACCACCTCCCAAACATCATTCTTCATGATGGAGGCATGCTCCTCCACCATCACATCTCGCCAAACCTGCTGGTTTGATGCCTCCTGAAAAATTGGAAGGCTCCCTGTCAATGAGATCACTTATTAATGCCATATACCCTGAATAACGCTGTGGTGGCCTGCTCTGTCTAACACTTGTCCTAGGAGCACTCACGAACTCCTGAGCATCTCATCATGTCTGAGAAACCTCATGGCTCCTCTTCCTCCCTACAGTAGGAGGTCCAATCTCGGTGGGTGGAGCTTCCTGCTCCTTTGTTTGAGTACTAGTTCCTATACCTGTACCTGTCCCTGTGACCTGTACCTATGACTCCTATTCCTCCTTTGAAGCTATCAACTCCCGATCCCTTGCTATTGCTGGCACATTATAACACTTCTTTAAAGCCTTCTCCTCCTTGAATCTCACATCCCTTTTGAACATTGTCTTCTTTAATTCTAGAGCATAGACTCAATAGGCCTTCGATGTTTCATTGTAACCAACAAAGATCCCCTTCTCAGCAGTGGAATTGAGCTTCATCCTCTTATCAAAGGCGACATGGCAATAGACTAGGCAACCCAAGATCCTGAAGCGACCAACTTCCGACTTCTTCCTTGTAAATGATTCTTTAGGAGTCAACCTCCTCAACACTTTGTGAGGACTTCTGTTCTGTATGTATACTGCAATACTGCATGCCTCTACCCATAAGAACTTGGGCAAATCCTAGTCATACAACATTGCTCTAGCAGCACCAACAATGGCCCTGTTCTTTCATTCCGCTAACCCATTCTGCTAAGGGTTATAAGGAACTGTCATTTCCTTCTTGATCCTTGCCTGTGTACAAAACTCCTTGAAGGCTTTCCCTGTGTAGTCACCTCCATTGTCTGACCTAAGAACCTTTATCTTCCTTCTTGTCGCATTCTCCATAAGAGCCTTAAACTCTTGAAGGCGACTGAAGACCTCATCTTTGGTCCTCATGAAGTAGATCCAGGTTTTCCTGGAGAAATCATCTATGAATGTGACAAAATACTCACATCCTATCAAGGACGCTGAAGACATAGGCCCGAATGCACTAAATCCAATATGCCCTTTGATCTACTGTCACTACTTGGAAAAGTTGTATTCACATACTTTCCCAATGCACACCCTTTACACACGTCATTGTGCTGATCATTGTATTCACATAATTCTCCCATATCCTTATTGTTGCTGATCAACGCCCGAGGTGACTCAAATTGCAACCTGTATAACTTGCAAGACCTGGTTCCTATCATCTTGGCCTACTTCGACCCCCTGAGCTGAATCTACACTTTCGGTCCTTTGAAAGACACATCATACCCCTTCTCCTGAAGCGTTGAAAATGATATCAGGTTCCTTGTCATCCCTGGTACGTACAACACATCTGTAAAACTGAATGTCTTGCCTGACCCCCTCTGAAAGGTGATTGTCCCTTGTCCTACTGGAGTACATTTGGACTTATTCCCCATTTCTATATCGAAAGTCATCTCCTCTTCTCTGAAACTGAAGAAGTGTTTTCTAACTGCTGTCATATGATATGATGCACCACTATCAATATACCACACCCTTGTGGCCTGTGTCCCTGAGCTAGAGAGGCAAGCGATGAGTGAAAAATTCTCATCAAATTTGGAAGAAAATTCATTAATGTCCACTGAAGCTGCTGTCTGAGTCTTCTTCTTATCCTTCTTTTTGTTAGGACATTGACTCACATAATGACCTGGTTTGTGGCAAGCAAAACATTTGACTTTGCTCATGTAACTTTTCTTCTCACTTTTGGATGTCTGCCCACTTCTTGAGCCTTCCCTTTCCTGCAAGAGCAATGTTTTCTTCTTCCTCACCCTTTTGATGACTGCTGCTACCACTGAGAGATGCTAACCTCAATTCCTCTTGCATGAAGTCATCCCACAATCGATCCCAGTCGGGAGTGTTTTCTTTGGAAACAATGCCTCTCACAAAGACATCCGATGACTTGGAGAAGCCATTCAAGGCTATCCTCACAAGTTCAGTGCCATCCACACTCTCTCCAACAGCTGCCAACTCATCCTTGATCTGCCTGAGTTTGGTGAGGTAGGAGGATACACTTTCCCTTTTTCCCATTTTGGTATTTCAGAGTTTGTCCTTCAAAACCATCTTTCTGGTGAGGTTTGAATTCTGGTACAGTTTAATGATGGCTTCCCACATCTTCCTGGTTGTATCCAATCCTGAAAGGTGAGGGACTATATGGTCCTTGACCCCATCCAGAATGATACACCTTGCCTTGGCATCATTCTTCTTGTGAGCTTCAGCTTGCTGTGCATCAGCTGGAACTGGATAGTCTTCTCTGCAAATTCCTTGAGCCCATACTCTAATGACAGCAATATACTCTCCTTCCAGATGCCAAAGTTAGATGCACCATCTAACCTATCTTCAAATCTGATACCTGAGATTGACATTTCTGCAAAACCCTGCTGTCACAACCTCCTAGATCTGAAGAATACTGCTGGCTGAAACTTCCTGTGTAAATCCTTGGCTTCCTTCTCAGAGGCAGAGCTCCGATACCATGTTATTTTTCTTTAAAACTCAGCAAATTAATTTCTGTTCTCAATAGATTTTTATACTCAGAAAAGAACAACAACAAATTCTAAATCTGATTTATAAACATAAATATTACTGAGCTATTATAACCTTGCAATGGACAACGGAAATAATAGAAACCAATCACACGATTTCAACACCAAAAAAATTTACCCTGGAAACCCCAACTCCCGGGAAAACCAGCAAACGAGGGTTTTTATTATCAGCTCAGCAAATGCCAAAAAGAATGATTTTACATTTACAACATGTGGCCAAACCTGGCACACACTCCACTAAGACTCTAAGAGAATTGATCTGAATTTGATCCCTCGACTGTCTGAGTTTCGGCCTCCAAAACTGCAGCTAAGATAGCCCCCATGAACTGGCTGCTATGGTGCGGCTTTGAGGGTTTTGACCCTCCAAACTGACCCGAATCTCCTTCTGGATACGGCAGGGTTTATCCCTACCTCCATCCACCCTTATGGCTGCTAGACTCGGCCTCTATTCAGCCTGCACACACCCCTCCTCACTGCAGAATGAGACTCGGCCTCTACGGCCCTCTACTTCCAGCTCACGGCCCACACAAGAATGGATACGCTGGCTGGATGAGAGATGAAGGGCGAACTGCCTTTCCTATCTCTCTATAACGGCTTAAAACTCTCTCACAAAATCTCCTTAATCACTTTTGCGTTTGCACTGAACCCTCGGTGTCAAATTGATGTGTCTCTCCTCAAGCCACCCCCCTGCTTTTAAATCTCTGGTTAGTTGATTCAACGGTGCAGATTAAATCCCCATCTTCTCAAATCAATGGCTACAATTTAATCTGAAACTCACTTTGACTTTTGAACGAGTCCAAAAGAAGCTTCTCAGAGAGAGTTAACTAATAGTGATTAATAATTGGCTTTTCCTAAGTTCAGACATAGGAAAAATTTAAATGATCATTAATCACATTAATTAAACCCATTTTCCTAAGTTAGACTTAGGAAAAATTTACAAGGCTTGGAGAAACAATACTTCTAGTGTTCTTTGCTTGCGTGACAACTCGCCAAAGCAAGAACACCTGTCCGAGCTACAATATTTCAACAACTATGCCCCTCTAAACCCTCTCTATCTAACTACACCTTTTCTTGGTATGCCTGGGCCCCATATCTCATAGTTGTAGAGTAGAACCTATGTGATTAGTTTATGAAGTAAGGAGTTGATTATTTTGCAATCCCCTATCCCCACCACACTACATCTGTTCTAAAATAGGTATTTTGCCTTCCACCCGCCTTGAAGTCTTTTTCTTGAGGGTAGCTCCCAATGAGGCCTTTCATTGCACTCTTTGCCTAGCTACTTGTAGTCTTGAATGTTCTCCAATTGTTCATTTTTGAACTTGATCTAGGGCTGAATAGGTTTCCTTTAGAGTTATAATATGACCACTTGGGTTTTAGTAGTGTTATCCTCCATACACACTGCCTTGCAAAATGCTTCTAATGTCAATAATTTATTGAATAGGATATAATCAATTGAGGGAGTATAATCAATTTTCAGTGTTCTCCATCTGTGATTCCTGGAATAGTAAATACTGCATCCCAACTGTGGTCTATTTATGTTGGCCCCTTTTTAATGTAGCCATATTTTTTATAGTGGAGTAGGAAGGGTTGCTTGGTTTCCACGTCCCCTTCTACTGCACATCGGGCATGTGCTGGATTGCCACTCTTCCTTTTGTTCCTTCCAGCTTCTTATCTTACACATCCTAGCTTATGAGCTTGACCTTAATTGGGCTAATATCTCTTTTCCTCTGCAAGGGGTATTTTTTATTTTCAGACATCCTTGTACTTTGATTTCCTGGTTGAACTTGCCTATGTAGTATTGTTGTTTACTTTCCATTTGCCATATTTGTAGCATGCTTGTAAGTTTCAACTTGTTTCTATCTAGCCAAATTTTTGCAAGCCAGGATCTGGTATGATGGGAAAAAAACATATATAAAAAATATATATTGTAATGAGTCGTAAAAAGTCCAATAGAATATTCAAATTTGATGCAATAAGTAATGCACATATCACATTTGATACATGGCACATTAATAATTATGTATCATATAACGAATTATCTATATTATATGATATATAGTACGTCATGAATCAAATATCATACTTTTTCTCTATATATTACTTATTGCATCAAAACATACTATGATACTACTTCATATAATGAATCACAACAATAAAACAATATATTACATAATCTAAATAAACAATAAATTGTATGCACAAAACAACAATAAGTTGTATGCATATTCTCAGTCTAGGTTCACAATAGAGAATATAACAGCAATAAATTTTTTTGCACAGACAACAATAAACTGTATGCACAAAACGACAATTTGTATGCATATTCTCAGTTCAGGTTCACTATACGCTGCTAGTTGAGATTAAGTCCATAAACTAGTTGAGAGGAGAACGAGATCCTATAACAGTGACAACAACATTTATGAGATTACATAAACTACCTCAGAGGAGAATGATATTCAGTCCATTTATGCACAAAACAACAATACATCTGTAACTGAACTTTGATGAAGGGATGTGGGCATTAGCCATTATAGGGACTCAGCAAGCAAGCAGAAGTGAGCATTAATCCTTTTAATTTTTCTTTTGTATTGTTTGGGTTCTTCTTGTACTGGGTGCTTCAAGGTCGCAGGATACGTTTCCCAGGTGGATTCTAGCCATTTCGAAAGTTGGGAGGTAGATCCTGGCATCATCTGGATCCTGTCTAGGGATCCACATATCCAGGTTACTTCCAAGGTGGATCCAGCATCATGACTTTTTATCCATCCGGCATCTTTCCTCCACCCCATTCCAGCTTTCCAACCACTTTCTACATTGTAGTTCCCATGTGTTTTTTCTTCGTTTTAGGAGCTCTTTGCTGATATCATTTTGCTGTCCATGTCCATCCTGTTTTTGTGAAATTTCGACCTTAGATTCAGAATGCAATGTACTTTTATTTTTCTTCAATATAATGAGCACATCTGAAAACTTAAATGATAAATAATGCGGAAACTGAAAGCTGTAAAACAGAAGTAGACAGTGCACAAAAATGGAGTCACATAATAACACAGGAATTTATCCTGGGGAAACCCAAAGAGGGAGAAAACCCCAGCAAACAATCTTCCTTATCAGCAAATAAATGAATGATTAATCTGATTACAATATCACCATGAGGATGTGCTTCTGAGATTGCCAGTATGCGAGTGCCCTGTTGTGCTGCCTGCAAAAATATATATCTGCTACCTGCAAGATATGTATATGCTGCCTGCTAAAAATATCCTTCTCCTCTCTAATTCTCTGCATACAAAAGTGAATAATGAAGAGAGTAATTCTGTGTATATCCTGGGTGCAGAAGAGAGATGAGCGAACTCAGCATAGGCGCAGAAGAGAGATGAGTCAACTCAGCTTAGAACTAGTTGCATTACAAGACAACTTGCCTTGAGACTTGACTTCTCAACTCAACTCGAATTGTAACTTGACTTGTAACTAGATATGCCAACTTGACATGCAACCTCGTACTTGTCAACTCAAATTTGCAACTAGACTTGTCACTCGACTTTTACACTTGAGTTCACAACTCGGCTTTCGCACTTGAGTTCATAACTCAGATTCTTGAGTTAGACACTTGGACTTGACATGCAACCTCGAGTTGTACACTTGAGTTCATAACTCGGATACACTTGAGTTCATAACTTGGATTCTTGAGTTAGACACTTGGACTTGACATGCAACCTCGACTTGTACACTTGAGTTCATAACTCGGATTTCACCCTTTGGTAACTCGACATACTTTGGCAACTCGTTATTTTCTCATGGTGGATAAAGTCACACGTGCCAATGCACTAAATCATTATAATTACATCATTTGCATAAGTGATAAGGAAGATTGTTTGTCACGTCAATCTAGCTCTAGGATTTATACATTCATCCTGTCTATTGCTAGATTTGCCTTGGCTTTTGCACTAAGATCACAAGGATGACCTTGACTGTTGCACATGGCTCATAAGGTTTCTGTCTTGGCTCACAAGGCTTGTATGTTTGCCTTGACTCTTGCCATGACTTCACAAGACTATCTCTGGCAGCATCTCTTTCGTCCTGGCTCACAAGGCTTGTACGTTGGCCTTGACTCTTTCCATGACTCACAAGACTGTTTAATCTCCAAGTCTCCTTGGGTAGCCTTAGGGTGGCCACTTAAGACCTCTCATTGGAGAATGCCTTTTGATGCTGCTATTTTCAATAGTTTGTCTATATAAAATCAGTTTCTTATTGCTTCCAGCTCATTTAAATAAACCTATTTCTTCTAGAAGAATTTCACATGGAGTGGTTGCCTTTATTCAGAGAAAGGTTGTTACCATGTGTTTATGGTCTCTTTTGCTGAGATCGCAAGAGCTATAAAAGAAGCGAATAGAACCACCAACAAACCCTAAATCAGCATGAACCATAAGCACACCTTAAAGAGAAGAGAAGAAAAACCCATGAACAAGAGAAATCCAAGATATGGTGCCCATAGACTAAAGAATAAATCATTATAAATCTATGTGAGATGTTACAAATTGTTGTAGGTGAATCCCCCTGCGGACAAGTGGATTCCCTCTTGGTCTCTAGACTCCTAAGGCCAAGACAGAAAAAGTGCTTAACATGGACACTGACTTCCTTTTAGATCTAATCAAGCTAATGAATGAAAGAGAAGGAGAAAGATATGTTCCTTGTTAATGGCGTTCGTCTCTGCAAAGTCCAGGCTGAGATCCGATCCTGAGTTCCCTGATAAGTCTTGTAGAACAAAAAAGGTACAAAAGACTTCCTATTCTACTAAGATTAGCTCAAACATAGATCCATCTACTGCAGACAAACTCATATGGAACAAGCATAAGTTTGAAAGAAACAGGCCAAGCATTGATTATATTAATGAGAACAAGTAAAAGTACTTACAATCCTTTGAATGAAGGTGCAATAGCTTCTTCCAATTCTCCTTGTCCAACCCCTTTGCTAAAGTAATCTACACTGATTGCTTTGATGACATCTCACTCATGAGATCATAAGTTTCACATCTCCAATCTTTTCCATGTCAATACCTTCTTATGAGATCATAAATTAGGTATAATTCTCAATCTCCATTGTCCCCTTTCACCATGAGAAGGCCTCCTTATATAACCTTGGAGAGGTCCAACCACTTGAGAGATCTTTGGGATAAGTTGAGGATTCCTCTCCTTCAGTTGAGGATCTTCCCTAAGATCATGCCTTGACCATCTATTCGAATCCAACTACCTTCAGGAGTTGAGGGATTCTTCCCTGATTTGCCTCAACAAACCCAGAATTTGCTAAAAAAAGGGTAGCGCTCCCCCAAAAGGGTGCATAGGGCGCTCAAACACTCYCTCAAAGAGGCTTAGGGAGCGCTAGCACTCTCTGACAGTGGGTAGGGGAGCGCTCCTCTCCAAAATTCATTTTTTAGTGGTTCTTTCAGTGTCAAAAGGTTTGTACTCCCTGTCAAGTGACTTCTCTTCTTCAAAACTAGTCTTTGGGGTGTCTTAAGTGTCTTTGTGATGTCATTAGAGGCACGAGATGGGCAAGATGGCAGTATACTGTTTGTGACACTTGCAACATTTGTAGTTAATATGCGACACTTGCGGACAAGATGCGACACTTGCAACACTTGTAATGACGACACTTGCGACACTATCGAAGTGAGTAATTTTGAGGTGTGACACAAATGAGAGCTTGAGTTGTGTAATTATGCACAAGTCAAGTGAGGTGTCCCTTAAAGAGGGGGTTATGGGCTCATATAACAATGGCATGCACCCCAAGACGGTTACTAGGCTGACCTAGTCTAATATATATAAAATACAATAAAGAGGGTGCTATGCCAAAAATGACCACCTGTGAAGATTACCATCATTCCAACTCTACTGTTAATCCTAGCACAGGGATGTGAAAAAGGATGAAAAAGTACAAAAGAAGGATTGGGCATACCTAGCACAATAGAGATACAGTTGTAGCTGAAAATATAGATGAGAGTGGGTATGAGTTGACCCGACTCAAATACAAGCATGGATAGGTATATGAAGACCCAACCATTATCACAGAACTGCTCAACTCTTGAGGAAATGCCACCATTGAAATGCTCATCATTTGAAGACGCATGATATTGATTTGGTCATCTGATAAGGAAGTGTTGAAAAGATGGTCGACCATAGCCGAAATAAAGAAGTGAGAGGGTTAATGAATACCCATCTCAACATAGGGTTGGCCCAATGCACAACATCCACCTTGGAGATGGATAGGAGGCTAGGAAGGAAAAGCATTAGATAGCACCCCCCCGGTAATGCTGAATGTGGGCCATCTAAAGATAGAACTTCCCCAAAACACCATACTATCAATACCGATATTGTTCCATGATTGGGCAAAGGGGGTTTTTGGAGGATATTTGAGGGAAGGAGCCATTGACGTATGTTACATATAGGATTATCCCATAAGGACAAATATCATAGTGTGAAGGACACAGATTGACACTGTCAAACTGATCCATTAAAATAAGCAGAGAATCATGCGTATAATCATCAGTAAAGTAGAGTAGGATAGATCCCACTGACTTGCGAGTGGAAAGTGCATCAAAGGAGTTGGAAAGGGTCTCCCTTCACAAACAAACGACCATAGGTTTGTTAGTCACTGTGAATCACCGTTGAAAGCTACGGAGTAGGCCTTGTGTCACCAACTGTGATATCCATTATAAAAGTACTGTTTCCTGGAATATGAAGAATATCTCCAAATAAGGTGGAGTCAATACCAAGAGTATCAACCTCTGAATCTGGTACAACCCAATTTGCAAAGTACACCATCATATGTGTAACAAAGAAGCAGTCCATCCGGTCTAGAAAATAGAAGTCTCTGTGAAGACCTCAAGAGAACCTGCTAAAGGGGCCAATAAGGGGTTTGAAACACTATAATAACAATGCTCCAGAAAATGTCACTGCGAAGCAATCCTCTGGATGAATAGAACCAGCACTGCCCTAAAAAAACTGCAGATTTTGGCTGAAAGAGAGCAAAAAAGGAGTGCACTGCTGTAGAAGAGGGCACAATCTGTGAAAGTCTCCTTGAATTTGTTGAAACTACTAAAAAAGTGCCAAAGAATAATGGTGTTGGTGAAATAGAGGGTAGAAACCTAGAAAACTGTGCAATCCCTAAAAAAGGCCGAAAACCTAATTTTCAGACCTAAAACCAGCCCTTGGACAATTTTTATGGGCCACAACTTTGGATTGGCTTCAAATGAGTGGCTGAATAAGGAAGAGGAAGTTCACACCAGCTCTGATTCCATGTCGAGATCATGAGAGAGAGAGAGAGAGAGAGAGAGAGAGAGAGAGAGAGAGAGAGAGGTTGAATGGAACCACCAACAAACCCTAAATCAGCATGAACCATGGAACCACCAACAAACCCTAAATCAGCATGAACCATAAGCACATCAAAAAGAGAAGAGATGAACCCATAAATCGGAGAAACACAAGATATGGTACCCGTAGGCTAAATAATCAATCACTATAAATCAATAAGATGAGATGGTACAAATGAGAGCTTGAGTTGTGTATTATAGACAACTCAAGTGAGGTTTCCCTTCATGAGGGGGATATTGGTTCACATAACAGGGGCACACACCCCAAGAGGGTGACTAAGCTGACCTAGTTAAATATATATAAAATACAATAAAGAGGGTGTTTAGCCATAAATGACCACATGTAAAGATTACCATCATACCAACTTCTTTCTATTTGAATCCATTGTTTTTTGATATGCTTTGCCTCCATCTGAATCTCACTTGTTCCCTTGATTTGTTTTCTGTCTCCTCCATGCACTTGCTGTCTTTTTTCTTTCTATGATTCCCCTTTCAGCTTGGTAAAGATTGGGCCTATCATTATGAATCTGTAATATCCTGTGTCATTCTTTTCTCCTCCTTTGAAAGGATGTGCTGGATAAACTTTGTTTCCCAATCCTCTGGGAAACCCTCCCTGGTCATTTGATTTGATATTGCTGCTATGTGTTGGTGAAACAATTCCTGTCCTCATTGAAGTGCTTCACTCGAGTCCATCAATGCCTTTTTGTCTCATTTGATACTAGCCTCTTAATTGCCTACCTGCACATCCTCCTAGTTGAAAACCATTTCTTCTATGCTGATTTCTGAGGGGCTTTTTCTTCAAGCCAGATTTTCATAAAGATTTTCAGCGTGTGTCAGCCATTGTTCCCACATATCATTTTCCTTTGCATGCTTCTTCAGCTACAGCTCCTTCCAAAATGCCTTCGGATTCTTCTTTGTCATCACTAGTAGATCCTCTTGCTTGGTTTTTTCAAAATTGCTTTTCAGTCGAACATTGCTGGAGGCTCTTCTTTTTTTCTTTCTTTATAATTTTAGGTTTTCAACTTTTGCTAGACTAGACTGGATAGCCTCCATTAGTGCTTCATACCTTTCGTTTATATTCCTTTCTGAGGTCACAAATCTCTGCTGCATGGTGATTTTCTTGATCTCCTTCCTAAATATTTCTTCATTCTGGTTTGCTCTAAAGTAGCAAGTATTTAACACACCCGACCTTCTTTTCTTTTATGCAATGTCTCACTGAAAATTAAGACTGTATAAATATGTGGAATTCAGAAGGAACTCTACAAGAATGTATTAATCTAATTATAGAAACAGCGAGTGACTAGAGTTACTTGAATTTTTGTAAGGATTTCTGGAACATATCAGAAACACATTAAAACTTTTAAATGTGTCAGCCCAGAAAGGCAAACACAGCATGAAAATGTGAATTATAGGCCTCACATACTTATAACTAGGATGATGGAGGCTTCTATGCCATTCTTTTATCGTTTTTTTGTTAGAAATGACCAGATTTAACTGTAGGTTCATCACTTATTGTTGGTTGCTTTAACTAAGATATGAGTATTTTTTTGTTGTTGAGAAGAAATATTTTGTTGATTTGCTAACAATGTGGTGCCTTTCTTTCATCCTGAATTATATTTGCTTAGATGCACTTTGTGTTTGCAGAATCGTAAACAGCATAAAGAGCCAACTTGTTTGTTTGAACATTTTGTTGTTGTTGGACTTCATTCAAACACAAATGTCGAGGCAACCGAGGCTGCATTTGCTAGAAGGAAGACATGGGAGACAGAAATGGCAAATGCCAATGGACTCAGTGATGTCAAGAAACATCCATATCGAGGTCCTCCCTTGCCTTCATTGGAACCTCAGGTTTGTGATTTATTATCTTTTGTAAATTGTTGTGTTTTTCCTCTTACCTGGAAAAAATCTATGCATTTTGTTATTGAATAAAAGGAGTACACGTTAAAAGCTTGACAGCCTGGAGTCTAAGAAGCATAACAGAAAAAACCAGAGCTGAGTGCAAATCTGAAAAACTGTGAACAGTCTTTCAAAAAACAGAGCTGGACACAATTCTGAAAAACTGCACATAGCATAGATGTTTCCTGTGGCAAACAGAGATTCCTGAAAATAGCATACAGTATAAAAGCTTGCTGTGGCATAAAGGAAAACACATTTCATAAAAGGTAGAAATGGAAATTCCTGTGGTATGAAGGCCAGAAAGAGAGATGAATGCTAAAAACTGGTCTAGTCTAGTGGAGTTCTAAAATCTAATAGCAACAGAGAAGTTATCTCTGCACCTGTAGAGGAGTTCCCCTAGAAGATGATTCTGGTGGTGCTGGTGAGATGCATGCTATTGGAGGTGTCTATCTGCAGATGATCTGCATCCAAGTTGACCGCTACCCTGGCTAAGCTGTCAGCCTTGGTGTTAAGTTCCCTGAAGATATGGGAGAAAGAGATGTGATAAAACTTGGAGATTTGGTCCAAAATCTTCCTCATGCTCAGCTGTTGGTGTATGCTTCTAACCTGTAATGAGTCTGTGTGCCAACTGATGATTATCTTTGACTTTGAGTCTGAAAAATTCAGTCAATTTACCCCATGGTCCTGGGCTATTCTGAGAACCGTGCTGGCAGCAAGAATCTCTGCTTGGTTGTTTGACCCTGTTAGAATATGAAAGATGTGTGCTCGTTTTACCATTGACAATATCCTTGTCATCCAACCATAGGCCGAAGCCACCCTCCGAGCACCTTAACCTTGACAGAGAATCACTTTGGAAGCAAACCCTAGGCTAGATAGCCAAACAAAGGGTAGCACACCTTTCCCCAAGGATAGCGCATCACAAAGAGCTGATCAGGTAGTCCAAACCCTAGCCAAGAGATAGTCCAAGTGTAACTGCTAGCTGCAGCAGCTGCAA
>JASDQU010099844.1:151361-170372 GCA_032191745.1 Picea mariana
TCATTAGGGTTTCTTCTTGCTTCCTGGAGTATTCTATCCTTGTCAGGTTTACACGTGGAGGTAAATACCTCCTGCAGCGACCATAATATCAACACTCCCTCCTAGCTAGGGAGGTATTACAGGTAATGGTCTTGAGCACAAAAAATACCATTCACCCGGTAGCATCAACATAGTTATATAGACTAGATCATGAGCACCATCATCATCATCAGCTGCATCATCTCTCAAACCATACTCTATCTGAGTAATCAGACATGATGCTCACTCCACAGAGTGATATAAGAACCATTCTTCTAATCTAGAAGAGTAAATGTTCTGAACCATTTTTTGTCTGGAAAATCTCTGTTCATCATTCATCTGGCTGATAATTATTTCCAATAAACTACTGATAGTCTTCAAGGCAATTAGAACAAAATAGAACACAACTGTGTCTATCCATAGTAGTACATAACTACAATCCAGTGTTATACTACCACACCAAGTAACACACAAGTACTTGATCAACAACGTATAGTCACGAACAGTGGAACACATCCACCATAGTAATATACATCTACTGTCATACAATCTTCATAACAATCATCTGATACTAACCTGCACATAAACAATGTTATGATATAAACTGAATCATCTGGGCCAATCTTTCACTCACATCTGTGAGATCTGAAAGAATATCTGCCCTTATTATAGAACATCAACAATGGGCTATCTGCCTTATTCTTCTCAAACAAGGAAGAATGATTGTTTCTGATTTTTGAGCCTGGACCATTCCTCACCCTGGGCCATTCCTCCTACACTAATCAAAGTGCACCCTGGAGAGAATGTATAAACCCTAAGGAATCTCTGTCCCTGATTGTTGAGCTTGGACCATTCCCCACCCTGGGCCATTCTTCCTACACTAATCAAAGTGCACCCTGGAGAGAATGTAAAAACCTTAAGGAATGACTGTCCAAACTAGTTCCTCTGTTAACCACAAGAGGAAAAGACTGTCCTGTATCAACCTCCAAAACGGACCATTCCTCATGTTAACCACAATGAGAAATTGCTGTCCGGCGAGGCGGGCCAGTCTTCTTGAGTAACCCTCAAGAAGAGAGACTGCCCTAGATCACTCCCCATGTTAATCACAATGGGAAGTCGCTGTCTATGATACATCAACAATCTGGACCATTTCCCATGTTAATCACAATGGGAAATTACTGTCCGTCAGAAATCTCAATCCACTTTCCGAACAGGAAAGCATTTGTCCAAGATGGACTATTTTTCAATCTTGAAAATGAATGTTCTGAATAATATTTTCAGTGCTCCCTCCCAACCTGGGAGTCATCTCTTCCTTTTTCAATAAGGAAGTTGTCTCCACGAGCTCCAGCTTGAGTACACAAACTCTTTCATCTTGGATAGAAGCCTTTACCAAAATGTCTGCTTATTTGCTCATCTGTGGAGATATGTATTGGAGAACCGCTTTCTCTTTTCTGGACTTCATCACGGATAATGTAATGCTTGATTTCAAATGTACTTTGGTCTGGAACACTAGTTTTCTCTGAAGTTTTCATGTAGCTCTGATCAATAGAGTATATCGTTGTTGGAAAACTGGAACATATCCTTGTGGCACTTCTTTTGTCATAATGAGATCTGATCTACTGAGTAATCATCTTGATACAATATCTCTGTTATAGAAAATCTTCACCACGCTTATGCTTTGCCCTGGAGGTTCTCCACCAAGTTGTCTTCTTCTGTCTGCATGCAAGGGTCTCTTTCTGGTATGCCTCAAAGTCTTGAGGTTGCTCTTCATACGCTCTTTATTCAATTTCTCTAGAGAACATTCTTTGCATTCATCTGATGTAGAACTCCAACTCATGGATGTTGCGGATGATATAATGATTCATGTAGAGATATGTTTGGTTTACTGGAACAAGTAATCATCATAGTCTTCTCCCTCCATCTCATAGAACCTCTGGTTCTAGATCTTGCAATGCTTTTCATTCATAAGTCTTCCATACACTGTTCTTCATCACGACTTTCAATTCCTCTGCTTGATTGCTTTTATTGAGTTTATATCAGGCTGACAATCTTGTGATTCTTGATACAATGACTGGTTGTTCTGGCTTCTCTTTCTTTCTTTGAATCTTCATGTTCTTTCTCGTGTTTAGCTCTTGGGTCCATGGAGTGGATTCCATGCCCTAAAGATTCCATTTCTTTCTTTCATCACAGAATCACGAATGTGGATGGACAACCAGGGATACTTTAAAGCTTCTCTTCGAAGAATACTTCTTCTGAGGTTGAACTGGATACGTACTGTCTTTCATGGCTGCTATCATGGATATATACTTCATCATCTTCTATGGATTATAGGATTATCTCCCTCCTAATTCTTGCTTCATGTATGAGTGCATATAATCGGCTCCCTCCGTCTAACAGAGTCCATGCTTCCATTTGCATCCTTATTGTCTTCTGCAATATATAATTGGCTCTCTCTGTCTAACAGATTCCACGCTTCCATCTGCATCCTTATTGTCTTCTGCAATATATAATTGGCTCTCTCTGTCTAACAGAGTCCACGCTTCCATCTGCATCCTTATTTTGTTGTTCTTTCATAGGTATAGTTCTTCATGGAACACATTATCTTCCAGGAGATGGATATACAAGATATGTACAGAGACGATGCAAACAAGATATGTACTAGAAATAAGAAGAGTATTGTTACCTTTAGAAGAAGAAGTCTCTTTCATCCTGCTTAGTCTTCTTTGTAGGTTCCTTTTCTTCGGCAATTGATGCTTCATGTTTCTCTTGATTTGGCCTCCTCCTTGAACCAAACTTCCTTTTGTTCCTGAAATTCTTGAATCTTGCTGTGAAGGCTTGTTCATCGTACTTCTTTTGGTGTTTCTCTTTTGCACCGATCCTTGATTCTTCTTGAGCACAACAAGTCCAAAGTTCTTCAAATGTTGGATACTCCTTCCTTGTGTTCATGCTTGCAGCAAATGCATCCCACGTCTTGGGAAGACCATTGAGTACTATGTTTACCAATTCCCTCTCGGAGATGATCTCTTCAATAGCTTGTAGTTGATCTCTTAACTGAGAGATTCTCACAAAATATGATGTTATGCTATCATCATCATTCATCTTCATGTCACGGAGCTCATTCTTCAGACTCATTACTTGTCCAATGTTTCTGACTCAGAAGAGGTTTGTTAGGGCATCGTACATATTCTTCGATGAGTCAAGATAGGAGATGTAGGATATCAAGTGGTCTTTGATAGAATCCACTAAGATACTCATGGCATTGATGTCACTATCTTTGAACTTCTCCATAGCTGCAACGTTCTGCGGTTCCTTCTCTTTCCCTTCTTCAAACTTTGGTTTCACGATCTTTCCTTTCACGATATCCAACACTTTATTCTTGGCAAGGATGAGATCAATCCTTGTCTTCCACGCTCTGAAGTTAGAATCTCCATCTAACTTGTTCTCTGACTTCATAGAGTAAGTCATGGTTGCTTTTACTTGGTCAAACCCTAGATTTGACCACAAACTCAAACTTGACGTCTTGGCTTGCTGAGAGTACTGGGAGATGCACTAGGATAGGGCGCACTGATTTGTCCGGAGATTAGGTCAATCCCTTCACTTAAGGTGCCTCAACAAGAGGATCAGAGTTTCTGCAACTGCTCCTACTAGTAATCCTAGCGACAATGTCTTGGAAGCTGCTTCTGTTAGTAACCCTAGTAGCAGTTCCTTAGCGAGCTCAATCTCCTAGCGGCTATGTTTCCTTCCAGCGTTTAGACTGAATGAAGGAGGTGTGGGCCCATAACCTGTTAGAATATGAAAGATGTGTGCTCGTTTTACCATTGACAATACCCTTGTCACCCAACCATAGGTCAAAGCCACCCTCCGAGCACCTTAACCTTGACAGAGAATCACTCCGGAAGCAAACCCTAGGCTAGACAGCCAAACAAAGGGTAGCGCACCTTTCCCCAATGATAGCACATCACAAAGAGCTGATCAGATAGTCCAAACCCTAGCCAAGAGATAGTCCAAGTGTAACTGCGAGTTGCAGCAGCTACAACGACATCTCTCCTCCAAACCTGTGCAGAAACTGGGCAACTGCAGTGCGCACAAGACTGGGCACTGCAATTCTGAGACTGCCTGCCAGAATGATAATTGGCCTCCTGTATTTATACTAATTCTGGCTAACTGCCAGGGTCGACTTCTCATTCTGGGTATCTGTTTGTTCAGTATATAATATTATTTCTGGCCGACTTCTTCTCTTGGAGGCTAATAACCTAATATAAATTATCTTCTTGAGCCGTCAAGTCTTCTAGGGTTATTAGCCAACTCATTAGGGTTTCTTCTTGCTTCCCGTAGTATTCTATCCTTGTCAGGTTTACACGTGGAGGTAAATACCTCCCGCAACTACCATAATATCAACAGACTCCTTACCCAGCCCAGGCTTGAAGATTATCTGTGAGTTGTCCTAGAGTAGAATCCAACCTCCCGTCCTAATTTATTGGTTGTCCCTAGCAACCCCATCCAATCTTCATGGCACCATGCCTTCAGTCCTTGGAGCGGGTCAAATGTTTTGGGAGGTTTTTCCTTCATGTGCATTGGCTCAGGTCCATCACTTCCTTTGAGATGAAGGTACATCCCTAATGGAGTGGATATTTCCTCTTGGAAGATGGAAGCATTGCTAATGACCCATATAGACCATAAGGCCTGTAGAGGGAGAGCTAGTGCCTCCTCCAGCTTCCCATGGGACCAGGGAGTGAGAGCATGCTCCAAGGATGGGCCTTCCCATGTGCCTTTGATTTTGGACAGATTACTGATTGCACTTCAGACTTCTTTGCTAAAGTGACAGTGTATCAAAAGGTGGAGGAACAATTCAAAAGCTTTTTTGCACACTGGGAACCTTCCAGGTCCTTCCCAACTTCTCCTTTGTAGCTTGTCCCAGGTAAGGATAAAGTTATTGAGAGTTAGCAAGGTGAAGAGCCTAGTTTTGGGCTGGTCTTTTACCTTCCAAATTCTCGGTCGCCACCATTTGGATCTTCTACTTCTTGCAGTCTGAAGAGTGCCCCATACCCAAGCTTTATTGAATAGTCTCCCATCTTTACGTTGGCTCTGCAGAGTAGCATGTCTTTTTCTTCCCTAATTTGATGCCTGCTTAGCTGAGCTCTGTATTCAGTTCATAATCCCACTGCTTCGCCTATCAATCTCAAATCGCTGCTGTCCAACCATATTTGTTCCAAGGAAGGATGGGCTAGGGGGATTGCAACATCTGAGAGGAATCTGAATTGCTTGTTGGATAATTCTTCCTGGAGTATTCAAGGCATTTTGTACTCTCCGTCCTTCCCAATCCATTCATCCCGTCCCAATCTAGCTGACTTGTCATCTCCTATTTTCTAGTAAAGATATTTGCCTATTAGCTAAATTAGCCAATGAGAGCCTTCTAGAAGTTTGATCCTCTTTTGGATTGCTTATTTGGTATCACCCATTGGATTTGGTTGATCATATTGAATCTGATGGAGGACATGCTTAAGTTTATTTCCATCCCAGTAGCTTTGCAAAACACATTGAGAATTTTTCCATATTCCTTTGCCTCAGCTACTGAATCATTCCCTATCAGTAGTAGATCATCAATGAACATTATGTGGGTTATTTTGGCTCCAACTGTGATTCTTTTAATGGTCCCTGGCCTTCTTTTTGATAATAGCTAACTTAGACCTTCTGCCACTAGAAGGAAGAGGAGGGGTGGGAGAGGGCACCCTTGCCTCAGGTCTCTAGAAGAGTGGAAGAACTTAGTGCGAGTGCCATTTATCAGTACAAACATAGAATAGCCTTACTTCTTCATACAATAGCCAAAGCAAACCATAGCAAGAGACAGTAGCAAGAGAGATAGACAAAATTGCCCAAGTAGGGCGCAAATTTCAGCCAAGAATTTTGTCCAATCCTGGAGAGTTATGATGTTAAATCAAATATAAATGATCTCTATTTATACAAATCCTACTAAAATTGTTTGTCCACTAAATTTAGGGTAAACCACATAGTAAGGGGGAAACAACCCTTACTTTTTCCCTTTACATTATAAAATTCAATTTAACTTTAAAAATGCACAATAGAAACCCTAACGTGACATCATCCCTCTTCTAGGGTGACGTTTTGGCACTTTTGCAAGTCGTTGGAGTGGAAAGGGGGAGTCGTTGGGCCTTCTAGGGCCTCCCTCTCACGTGCTAGGCCTTTCTCCTCCAAGGAAAAATCTCTTCCATCAAAACGTTTCAAGTGTTAAGCAACAACAAGACCACCACCACAACCCTAGCTCTAGGGTGACGTCATCCTCCTTAAAAGTGACGTTTTAGCCTCAAGAGCAAATCGTTGGATTGGCTAAGGGATGGGTTATGTCCTCCATGGTATCTCCTTAGGCCTCCAAAGGCTAGCATCTTCGTCCGGCGTGTGGGCCATGGTATCCAACCTGCGGGCTTCAAGCCCCAAGGAAGCCCAAGCTAGGCTTGTTCTTCCAAATCTGTCCACCAACTAGGTCTTGCAAAGACAATGAATGCACCCTCTAAGGATCTCAAGTCAAATGCATCATGATGAGTAAATCAAATTATTAAAAGAGCCATCTAAGCATGTACATACAAACTACCTCATCAAAATAAACAAGTGCTCAAAGATCATATGCAATTTTCCAAGTTTAGGTATGGGAGGGTTGACAAAGCGACCTATTGGGTGAATTGTACCTCAAGTTTAGGAGTGTTTCCCAAGTGGACCCCTCTCTAAGACATGTGGACAAAGTGACATGGATGGGGGCAAGACTCTTGGGCATGGGGTTCATGACATACAAGGGACTGTAGTATCTCATTTATGGGTGCCTTTGTAGATGGTGTGCTGCACCTTCATTTTCAATGCAACCTTTTCCAAGCCCATTTATTGCCTTTTGTCTTTTTAAAATGTTTCCAAGTTGAAGCCAAGGTGCCCCGGGGCTTCTACCTAAGCATGAAAAACAATGTCCACCTTGACTCTACCCTGGTCACATCATGCTTCCCCAAGTTGAAACCATGTGTGGGGCTTCTACCTAAGCATGAAAAATAGTGCCCACACATGCTCCACCTTAGTTGGCATTTTGTATTAGTTATTTTTCACGGGTTCCATCAGTTTCTTATGAGAGACATTTCATTGTCCTCGGGATCCCTGGGCTAGCATCTAGAAGGTTCATCATTGGCTTTTATCTTTTTCCAGCTACAAGCCTTTGGTCCTTCAGCCCCTTCTTCCCATGAAATGAGGGACAATCCCTTCTTGGGTCAGTACATCCGAAAATCCCGAAAGGTAAGGAGATGAGAGGATGATGTGTAGAAAGTGACAAGTATGGTTGGGAATGGCACGATGACTCGTCAAGAGGACCCCCAGTAGCAAACCTATTCCTAAGGGTGACCACTTACTAGGACACGATGTCAACCACCAAGTTGAAACAAGGCAAAGAGCATAACTTCCAAGCAGATGTTCCATAATCAAAAGCAGTTTAAAATGCAACAAACTCAAATGCCTCAAATATTGAAATGACACTCACCATAATACCTGACTTGTACCTCATGGAGCAAGACCCAATGTCTTCTGGAAGCGAGTTGATGTGGTGGATACCCTCATGATGGACTTGAGATCTGTGGTGGTGAAGCGGGCCTCTATCTGTGCAAGTGGACATTGATGGTCAAGTTGTCTCTCGGTTCTCCATGTCTGCAACCTGAGGGCCTCGAGACATCACCTCCTTAGTTATCCCTAGGAACTGGGGATAACATCTGGCTCCTATTTGGGGTCATGTACTCATCGTAGAGTGCATGAGAATCGCAACATCTCCTGGTGGACCTGTGCCTACGCACACTGAAACAACAAACTTGCTAAGTGTAGGATGGCTCACTCATGCTTTGTCCATATAAAGAAATACAAAACTTCAAAAATGACGACTAATCTAGAAAATGTTTTTTTTTGCATTTTTCATATATATGATGAAAAGAGAAACATGTAAATCAATAATGCAAGTAGAGCAAAATGTAAATAAAAAATGAAATGCAACTAAACTACCCTGAGCAATCAATATGCAAATGCAAGAAATCAGGATGACCTACCTACTTAGCTGGGACCTTGGGCCCCTGAAGATCAGGTGATAGGTGATGTCAAGTGAAGTCATACAACCTATGCGACCACCTGTCCATTATTTCATGAAGGTACCTTCCCCTATGCTTAATCATGTAATACAACAAAGATAATTTGAGCACATAATAATCATGAGCATAAATAGACATATAATCAATCATGAAATGAAACCAATTGAGATGGGTGGGAGGGAGGAATCTTGCTGAAAAGAGTAACCGCAATCCTGATCATCCCGTAAATCCTGCCCCGAAAGGATAGCCACAAGCTCGATCAATCCATCTCTGAAGAGGGCTACCATATGTAAATGATGGCTCATCTTCATCCCCATTAGCATGATCGCTGCTTTGTGAAGACTGAGGAGACATGAGAGATCCCAAGAAATCTCGATGATTCCTTAGAGAAGAAGGAAAGAGGTAAGGGACTGTCTCATGTTTGGAGAAAGAAGACATTGCCTCTTCATCCACGAATCACTGTAAAAAGCTTCAAAATGAAAATGCTTTCACTTTGTAGGGTGAGCTTTTGACTGCTCTAGGATGGCCACGACCTGGTATCCATCAAGATCTGAGCATGAAGGTGGTTGTAAATATTCATGAGTATGCTGTGACGAATCATCCTGGAACAAAACTGTGATCATATCATTACCAGGATGCCAAGCGTCTGAATCATATGTACATGAAGACTAATCCTCTGAAGACAACAACTCAACCCCTTTTGTTTTTGAGAACTATCTTCAACGTCGTAAATGGGATCTTTATCAAAAGTGAAACAAACCACATCCCATCTACGCCTCCCAACATGTATGAAATCATCAATGTGTTGATCAACCACATTAGAGGGGTCCTCCACAAGATCATCTTTATCAAGCGAGAAAATGGACACCATCAAAGTCTTCATCCTCAAGATCTTCTTGACATCTTTCTTCATGGATATGCTCTTCAAACACTTCTTCTGCATGTGGCGGGTGATATTCTTCTTCAACTTCACACTCTTCAGCTGTTGTCTCATCATCCACCGGAAAACCTCTTTTGTAAAGGGCATCTTTGAGCTCTTGGAGGGTAGTTTGCAAATCTCGAGTAGCTGGCCCCCAATACTTGAGAAATTCTTCAACAAGCTTTGTAGAAGACCGAATATTTTTCAGATCACACGAGTCTGCAAGCCACTTCCTTTGACTCGAGTCCAGAGAAGATACAAAAATTTTCATTAGTACATCCTCATGTATTACATTTATACTTGAAGCATACCTCATATAGTTCACAACATGGGTTACTGCTAGAGTTGGGTCACCATCGAATTTGGGGCAATTTGCCCTCCACTCTCCAGTGCAAAGGTTCAGGTATCAAGGGATATTTTGAACATCGAGAGAAGGGTATACCTTGTGGAAGGCCCATGGTAAATCCCGTGATGCCATGGTTCCATTATCTGGGATGTCACTTCAATGGAGTCGCCATATGAACTTAGTGTTCATAAAAAATGGAGGGAAGGGAAAGGGAACTTTCCAGTTCCACAAGTGGATTCGCCAGATGATCTCCAAGAAGAGCTCATCAAAAGTGGAAGGGGAACATCCTTCAAGTGGACTCGTTAGGCAAACTAGGGGTAAAGGCTTTGGACTGGTAGCTTGCCAAAGTGTTGTTAGGGCACGAAAGAGGATTCAAAATCATCCCTGACAACGACGCTAAAATGTTATCGCACAAACGGTCGGTTGGGCAAAGCCCGACCTAATTCACTAGATGGTGATAACGGTGGGAGAGTTTACCCACTGTCACCTCAGATAAACCCTCCCTCACTTCTGTGAAGGAGGAATCCGACACAAGGGGGAGTCCCGGGTGACCCTAGGGGAATGTGAGATGGAAAGTGATACTTATGAAGAGATGCCCCTATAGGTCAAGTTGCTAAGTGGAGCGTGGCTTGACAATGAGCTTCGGAGGTGGTTTATGGTTGCCAAGTGTTTGAGTACCCGTGGAAGATGGTTGTACCTGCCCGAGACACAAGAAAAGAACACGTATATAAGCTCAAGGTTAAGTGGACAAGCAAGTTAAGCTTGCTGTCCCTAATTGCAGCAGTAAACAAGAATATATATCAGCAAGGGAAACAACTAGTCACTTCATATTTAACCATCAAAATTGCCAAATAATTATTGGACAATGAAGTACTAAAACAGTAGATAACTTTCCAATACATTAGCATGAACTTTGACGGTAAATTAGGGCTGCCAACTGAAGTTATCAGCAAAGTGTTAGGGCAGCCTTGTAGCTGTAGCAAACAATTGCTACAACATCAAGTTCCAGCCATAAAAATTAACAAGTAAACCGTCCAGAAGATAGCCCATAACCAGTAGAACAGTAATCTAGGTTTCAAAGTTAATTTCCATGGTTGAAAAGTGAGTAAATGATGAAAGAAAGTGAAGTTTTCTGCAGCCCTAATGGCTGTAGCATTAAATTTATTGCAGCAATGAAATCCTTGGCTAAAATAGGACGCCCTTAGGGCACAAGAAAGCTTATAACATGTAGAAAAAATTCCAACTTAAACAATTTTGATATCTCGTAATTCTACGTATCCCATTGCAATGATTTTATTTCTCCAATGCAAGAGATTAGTGCCTTTAACTATTGGGTTATGGAGTCTTTAAAAATGAAAAAGCTAGTTGTGCTACTTCCTTGGGGGTGTAAGCCCTTTTACTCCCCAAGGCAAGCAAGACTAGCTAAGGAAAACCCTAGGAGGGTGTAAACCCTTTTACTCCTCTTACTATTCCTTTATGCAACAAATTATTCCAAGACAAATATGATGGGCTTAGTGGGGTTGTATGCTCTTATATTCCCCAAAAGCTTAGCAAATTAACCTTGTGACCAAGAGAAGAAGCAATAACATGAAAGATTCCTTAGCTAGTCCAAGCATTAATAAGATAAACTTCTTTTAACCACGAAAATCCACCATAAAAGCAAGAAAGAGCCTCCAAAAAGAGAGCGCCTTACTTCTTCATCCAAAAGCCAAAGCAACCCATAGCAAGAGATAGTAGCAAGAGAGATAAACAAAATTTTCCAAGTAGGGTGCAAATTTCAGCCAAGAATTCTCTCCAAGATGGGAGAGTTATGATGTGAAATGAAATAGAAATGATATCTATTTATACAAATCCTACTAAAATTGTTTGTCCACTTAATTTAGGGTAAACCACAAAGTAAGGGGGCAACAACCCTTACTTTGCCCCTTTACATTATAAAGTAAACCACAAAGTAAGGGGGCACCTCTTGCTCATCAGACCGGCCCCCAACCCCAACGCAGCAATCGAAGATCTATTTAGAGCTTCTTTCCTTTGACCTCGGATGGTAGGAGAACTGAGCTTCCTCGCTCCTACATCCCCTAGGGTCATACAACCAGATCCCCCTATGGTACTCGAGTACTTCGATAGTGAGCCAACGCGACCCTCGTTGCCCCCCTCACTATTGGTCATCATATCCAGGAGACATTGACCTCAATGGCTTCACCTTCAGATGTTTTTCTCTCGGCTAGTATTGAGTTGTCCAACTCCTACCATGGCCACTCGCACTTTGTATCACAGTTATGATACTGCTATGTACACTTTTTCCTTGGTTTTAACTAGACCTAGGGCTTAACCTTGTCGGATATTTCACTACTTTAGGTTTCTTTCTTTATGCTATTCTCAGTATTATCTAGAAGATGCGTTTGCAGTCCCACATTGTACTAATACTTGTTGTAATCTTCAGTCCCATTGACCTACTTTTGTGGTCATTTGTTGGACATTAATAAAATTATCTTATCTTATCTTATCTTACACGCCACGTAGCACCCTATCCGGGGGATATTAAGTTTTAATGTTATAAATAGTTTCTCTAGCCAATTGTTTTTCCACATTGTTTGGATTTGTACCCTAGAATCGCTGGTGATAAAGGGAGGAGTAACCATTCATGACTGTATAGCCCATAGTTTTAAAAATCGGAACCAACATCGGAATTGGTTGAAGGTCCACTTTGAACCGGAACCGAAATCGGTAATGAGGTGGTCGAATCGGTTTCAATGAACTGGTTTTTAAAAAAATACATAAAATATTTAAATTTTAACGAAAAAAATATATTTTAAGATTTTAAATCATGTTTCCAAAGCATTATAGACAATTAGAGATAACATATCCAAATTATGCTCATGAATATATCAAAATGGCACTAAGTGCAATACATATCTAGAGATTGGAACATAAATACATAATCAAGGAGGCTCTAAATAGCCTCGACCCTCTATAGACCACAACAACAAAAAACATACTAGCAAGAGTCAAGACTGCAAGTCACTATCTCATTGATCAACATGATCAACGATCAATCATCACTACTGCTAGAAGTAGAAATGGCATGGGCATCCTCGCCCTCGACATCATCATCTGTCTCTGGCTCGGACTCAAACTCGGCCTTAGACTCATCACCATCAGGGACATCTGTGACTACAGGCTCTGAAGTTGCACTAGCTATAGTAGTACAAGTACAACCGTGACCAGACACACGAGGTATACGGCTACGCCTGCCTGCAGTTCCACTAGGGCCTGCCATGTCTGACTCTGGAATGAGACCGCGGGGCCCTAATAGTGGATCTGCATCCATCTGAACCTGCCTTGCCCCATCCACCTCCAAATCATAGTCAGGATCAAACTCTGGTGGGTGAGTCTCTCTCCACTACCCAATCTGAAGTTGTATTAACATCATCCAACACAATGGGATTTGAATTAGGTCTTTTGTTCAACAATTGGTTGTGCCTTAGCTGGAGGTTGTACTGCACGAAGACTAGATCATTTAATCATTTCAGTTTTAAATGGTTTCTCTTCTTCGTGTGAATCCTCTCAAAGACAGATCAATTGCACTCACACCCGGAAGCACTGCAAGTTTGACTCAACACTCTAATTGCAAACTTTTGCAATTGAGGACATTGGCTGGCAAATGACTCCCACCAGTATACTGCAAAAAACATAGTTAGTCGAGTTAGTTCCTTGAAGTAATAAATTATAAAGTATATAAAATTTAAAGTTTAAAATTTAAACACTTGAACTTTAAACTTTGGAATTGTTACCCAGCTCATCCACATCCCTTGCAATCTTTGTTAGGTTCTTGCCGAAGGTACATGTGGCTCTAGTGAAAGAAGTGANTTTAAACTTTGGAATTCTTACCCAGCTCATCCACATCCCTTGCAATCTTTGTTAGGTTCTTGCCGAAGGTACATGTGGCTCTAGTGAAAGAAGTGATCTGTCGGTGTATCTCCAACTACTCACTCTCGGAAGGGACGATGCGCTCAAGGCAATCGTACAAGCCATCTCTAACCTCCCCAGTCATATCTTCTCCAAGTTGCGCTCTGTAATGATACCTTGGGTTCAAGAAAAACCTAGTTGCATGTATAGGGTGATGGAGTTGATTGTTTCATCTATGATCAATGATCTCCCAAATAGGCCCATACTTGGTCACTCTATCCTTGTACGCTGCCCTTATTTGCTCCTTTGCCTGATCCATAGCCTCATAAATGTAACCCATGGCCAATTTTTCCCCATTCACTAGCCGCAACACCTTAACAAATGGCTCGACAATTTTCACAATTTCTGTTGCTTCTTTCCAAAATGTGGGATCATTAACTTTCTTTTTGGTGTCTTTGCCATCTTGTTTGCGAGCCATTGAGATGCATTCCATTCATCTGATGCAAACATCTTTTGCAAGTTATTTGATTGGGAAGCCATAGATTGCAATGTCAAGAAGTGAGTTGCAAATCTATTGGTGGCAGGCCTAAGAAGTTCTCTGTTCTCTGTGTTTTTCCTTATCAGGCTCAAAACCCATGAGTGGTTGTAGATGTACTTTGTGATGCTTTTGGCATCCTCTATAGTGTTTTTGATCCATTCTTGTTTGCCAATGTCCTCAAGCATGAGGTCTATGCAATGTGCAGCACATGGGGTCCAAAATATGGTTTTGTGTTTCTCCTCTAACATCTTCTCAGCAAGAACATAGTTAGAGACATTATCTGTGATGACTTGAACAACATTGGCCACCCCTACCTCCATAACAACCTCATCTAAGAGCCCAAACAACAAGTTTGCATCTTTGACCCTATTAGATGCATCAACTGATCTCAAAAACAAGGTTCCTTGTGGGCAAGAGACAAGGAAATTTATGATAGTACGGTTCCTAAAATCACTCCATCCATCTGACATGATGGTACATACTGTTTTGGCCCATGATACTTTGAAATCTGTCAAGAATTCTTCAATGGATGCGACCTCTTTGTGCAAAAGAGATCTCTTCAAATCATGCATACTAGGGCCTTTGAAGCCCCTACCACAAGCAATAAAGGCATTCCAGATAGGTTGGTAATATGGTGAGTGGGCAACATTGAAGGGGATATCAGCATGATACCACCATCTATGTACTCATAAGCAATCTCTCTATATTGTTTCTTCCAATGGGCTGAAATTGAGTGGGTTGAACTTGAGAAACATTGGCTTTGTCAGAGCCAGAAGTGGGGGGAGGTGTGGAATACCTTTGGATGGTATTCCTCTTTTTACTTTTAGGCGGATGCAATGTATTTTCACTTTCAAGGGGAGGAGGAACATAATGAAATGAGTCTCTATTTCCAACACCGGTAGAATGAATAGATGGAGAGTCCTCATAATCAAAAGTGGGGTTGGCTGCCCTCAGTTGTGCTACAGCCCTCTTCCTCCCTATTTCAGCCTGTATAGCTTTTTACCTAGCCTTTTCTTCTTGGTAGTCATTAAGTACTTTTTGCATCTCTTCTCTAATAGGCCCAATAACATTCAATGGTGCCTCACATGATTTAACTTGGCCTCTAACACCAGCCAAGTGTTCTTTCAACCTATGAATGCCACCCCCCCGTCCCCCCTGCTTGATGCATTTTTGACAATACTTGCAATACATTAGACCTTCAATCACCTCAGCATGAACCCATGCGACATCTTTAGTTTTTGGGGCCATTGTAAATTTGTAAATGCAAACTCAAAGGCTAAAGCAAAGGTGCAATTTTCACAATGCAAGCAATCTGAAAATGCAAAGAATGAACCTTGTCTTAGACTCTTACTAAGTTTCAAACTTTCAAACATTCAACAATCAAGATACCTCTAATCCAACTCCTCCAAACTTGAAGATGAACTATAGCCTCCTAGTTGAGATGCCAAATCAACCACAAACTGCCCAAAACACTTGCCCAATAAGCTCCTCAATGCTGCTCCAAAACCCAAATGCTCCCAAATAATGAATGAGAGAGGTGTGAGACACTTAGAGGGGAGTGATAGAGTTATATAGGCTAGAGTTAGGGTTTAGAGGATGTTAGGGTATTGGTTTAGCAAAAACAAAGATGTTTTTCAAGTCCACGGGCCCGCTACAGGAAGTCCGGACTGAACCGACCAAACCAGCCGGTTCTGTCATAAACCAGCCGGCAGTTAGGTTTTTTCACTGGTTTGAACCGGTCGGGCATCTAACTGGAAAAACCGGCTGGTTCCGGTTAGGCGGTTTTTAAAACACTGGTATAGCCTCTCGTTTTGTCTCCCCAAATTAATTTGTCGTCCAAAGTTCCTGCTATCCGTTCTAATCCTCTAAGTTCCAAGTGAGGTTGTGACATATCTTTCTGCAGGTCCATCCTGCCAAAGCAATTTTTGCCCTTGAGTCTTATTTGCCCCTTTGTGATAGGAAAGTTCTCATTAATTTTCCTGCCTCCTGTAGGACACTTCTGGGGGCTACCAAATCAGAGAATAAGTACTGTGGTAGAGCACAGAGGACTGGTTTAACCAATATCATTCTGCCATGTACACTAAGCCAGTTCAGCCCCCAGGCTGATTTCTTCCCTCTCATTTTTCCCGGGACTGGAGTCCTGTCACTGGAACTTGGACACTTACATGACATCAAGATTCCCAGGTACTGAAACCATTTCTATTTTGATTTCACTGAGAATCCAAGGGTTTAGCAACTTTGCTTAAAACTGCAGCTGGGGTTTTGTAAGCATAAAATTTTCATTTTCTTTATTTATTTAATCTCTTGAGGCTTCAAGGATTTTTAAAACTCTGAGCTATGATGACAGACACTGTTCTGAGGAACAGGTTGTTGTCTGCAAATTGAGAGTGGTTTAATGTTTTCAGACCACCGACAACAGAGATTTTTGGGAGATGGTATTTATCCTCTGCCGCTTCCAGAGTCCTCCCCATGTGAATATTCTGTGACTATCTTATAAAGTGCATAATTATATTAAGCATGCACAAAATGCTAGGTGTGCAAGTCTGGTCTGTGCCAATATGTAGGGACTAGGCTGCCAGTTTGGTAGCTAACATAACCTAGCAGAATACTCCATTTATGCCGTTGGTCGCTTCAGTTTTTTTTTTTGTGACTGGCTGAACCAGCAACTAGTGGGGCACGTACTCGTGTGACACGGGGTCGTGTTATCCGACTGCTACCACTATAACCTCCAGGTGTGCTCATGATGCCCCATACGCGACACACAAGGTAAGCCGGGATTTCGAACCGGTGACTTCACATAATGGAGTGCTTTAACAGTACACTCCATCACCGACAGCCCTAAATCCCGGGGTTTGGTCGCTTCTGTTGTCATATGTGAGAATGGTCTATATTTATTTATGATGCAGGACTATGCCATCTGTCGTTTCTGTTGTCATATGTGAAAATGGCCTATATTTATGATGTAGGACTTGGCAAGGAATTTAGTCAAAGACCTTGCCTTTTCTTAAAAGATGAATATTGAGACATAATTTTGACTGAATCAAAGTAAATATTGAACACACTTGAGAGCAAAATGATTATAGGGAACTGAGATAAATTGAATTGGAAATTTTAATTTTATTTACATCCTTAGATGAGCAGAAACGGTCATGGACAAATCAGCATGTAGGTTAGAGCTGCTAGGAGTGGGCTTGAAGCAACTTCTTCCAAAACAACTTTATCTAAACTAAAATAATTACCAGAAAACCCAACACAAGAGGAAGAACAAACTAAAATATCACTATACAGAAATGGCAATACAGTTTAATCATTAATGCTTCTGAATTGTTTGAGCTTAATTTAATAAGATGAATGACTGGAAATAAATGGACAATAGAATCTCACAAAAAGTAAAAAGTAAATATATTGATTGTTTTTAAAAAAAATGAATAGTTCATTCTGATATTGCCAATGCCCTTGATGAATCCATTAAGACTCAAGAGAGGTCTTTCTGTTTGGCCTTCATTATTTCGGATGAAATTCAAATGAATGCTATGCATAAGCCAAGTATCAAAGTCATAATATATGCACCATGATTGGAGGATTTGATAGAAAACAATTAATGTTCTCCTAATCTTGCAAATATCCTAAATTTAATACATTGTAATTGAAATCTAGATGTTATGTGCTGTGTAGCTAGGATACCATAATTATTTGCAAAAAATGAATAACTACAGTCTGCTCTAAAACAGAAGAACAGAGTAGTTAAAAAATTTAAATAACATTGATCATTTCAAACAACAGTGTAATTTTGAACAACTATCATTGAATTTGTAACAAGAATTGTTATACTTTAAAAACTTGAATGCTCTGTTGATATACAACAGGTTTGCATAATGGATGCTTGTTACACTGTCCATTGCTGCAATTGATTGCATCTATCATGACATGTGATGATCATTATGGTTTGGAAGTTATTATGCCATAAACTTCATAGCAATGCCAGATGCAATCTTATCTTTATTCTGTTATCAATAATGAATGTTAGTTTGTCTGCTAGCTTACTAGGGCTTCCATGATCTCATCCTCTTTATGTTGATCTCACATCAGGATGAAATTTTCTCTGTTTATAGGCTGGGAATGCCTTATGTCTTCTGTATATAATCTGATCGACTTTCTTGTCTTGTTACTTTCTTTTCTTGTTCCTGATCATTCTAGTTTTGCACCCACCCTGGATTTAAAACAATACTTTTTTTCTTTAACATTGTTACACTAATTTATTGGTTCCTCTCTCAGAAAGTAGAAGAAGTACTTTAATGGTTCAGCAAGTTACTTAGGTGCATACAAGTATGAAGGCTCGTGCTAATTCTGTTGCTGGATGCAGCTGGTCCTCAGAGGTGTCCTTTCAATTTACAAATCCTAGATTATAGGTTATATCGTCGAGGATTGATGCTCTTAATGTCTGCACCCTCGTATAAATATTGTATGCATTAGATTCTGATCAAGAAAACTGTCAGTCTCAGAGTCTAGACTGAGCCAGATTACAATTAAAAAGCTCTACGTTGGTTGCTATATATATTGATTTAAGTATGATTACACTCTTTGCAGTTAGTAAGTTTCTGGTTAATAATGATTTATGTACTTGAAAAAAGTATAGGAAGCAAATGCCTTGATGTTGAAACTGTATCTTCTATTGAAGTATATGTTGTTATGACTTTTATGTTAGCTTTTATTGAATTTGAGTAGGATCATATGAACTGATTATATAGGCAGTGGTTGTCTGAGAATCATTTCTAGTATGCTTGCATTGGAACGGGACTTCATCTTGTATATGTTGTAATGCATGATGTAAAGGAAATTTCCATCGAAAAAAAATAATTAGCAGTAAAGTTTGTAGTTTTAGACTGATTTTGAATTCTATCTGCTATATCTGATTGTTATGTTGTGTGCTTAGTCTTATATTGTACTGATTGTTTTGTACAGATTCTTTTTAAATATCCACCAGGGAAGAGGTTAGCTATGAGGAGCAAGGATCTCCCTGCATTCTGCTTTCCTGGAGGTGTTAAGGTGTTTGTTGAAGATCACTTCTACTTTCTTTTCATTTTATTTTGGTCTGATGTATAAACCCTCAAATGATGAGTGCTTTATTTAAATGTATTTTCAATTGAATTGAGGTAGGCTC
>JASDQU010099844.1:177520-201653 GCA_032191745.1 Picea mariana
CTTTTTTTCTTCAAAATTTGAATATTTTATGTATTTTTTGGTCGACAGGTTTTTTGGTCCGTTTGTCTTTTTCAATTTCGATTTGGTTCACATTTTTGGGGTCAATCGGTTCGATGAATAGTTTGTTCTAATAACTATGATTGTGAAGGAAATCATAATGGAGTTGTTTGTGTTGGTCTTTGTAGTTCTCATCATACCAATGGTTCATAGGATGAGATCTAGACTTTGGGTAATGTTAGGGTGATATAGGGATAAAATTTAAAGGCCACCTCCCAGATAGTAGGTGAAGAGAGAAGAGTGTACTTGGTGGAGACCAACTCTAGAGGAAATAAATGTGGAAGAGGAGGGAGTAGTTGACAAAGGTGGGAGGAGTAGGTTTGTGGGTTCCCATCCTTGAAATGGATAATGGTTTGGGGAGGGCTCGGGGAAGGTGGGGTGGGGGGCATGTTTCAGCATGGAGGGAGGAGAGAAGGGCATGGTCGACTAGAGGGTTTTGGATCATTGACAATGGGTGTATAGAAGGGAGCAAAAGTTGGTTGGCTAGGACATCCACTATATTGACACCCCACTGTGAGGGTGGCACGTCAATCTAGTAGACTTTAAATAGTGGTGAAGGCCATTTAGAAGCAATAGCTCCTGGGATTTGCTAAGATGTAGACGGTCCCTGCCATAAGTTGTAAGGGTTCCATGGGAATCTCATGACATTTAATGATTCCCCATTGAAACTGAATCTATTTTCTGGAGAAAGCTCATCCTTGGATCTGTCATGCAGTGGAATCTATTAGGCCATGGTCTAGGCATTGAAGTCACCCAAAGTTGAATACTAGAAAATGTCGGCATACAAGTCTTGGTAGGGGTCACCATTTGAGTCTTTGTGGAGTGCAAAATTTGAGGTTGATGGAGGAAAATAACAAATTTTGATGAAGACGTCCTAGGAAAGAGGGGTCAAGCCACTCATCCGGACCCTAAAAAATCTGACGAAGTCATCGGAGGAAACCATGGAGACTCCATGTTGGAGAGAATCTTTAACTAGACAAGCTAGCCCTCTTGATCCTTGATCACTTTGTGAGCTCTGGGTCTCCTATCTACAGGCCGAGAACAAGTGGTAACTTGGGGTGCCTGGTATGGACCTAATGAGAGTTGTGTGTGTCTTAGTCAAGAAAAGAACATCCAAATATTTAAATGCATTGTATAATGTCCTTGGGGAAAACCAAAAAGCTTCATTGCAGTTCGAACATCCCACTGTTATTCTTGAGGAGCTGCCTCCTCCCCGATGGGGCCATCATTTAGAAGACTTAGGGTGGGTCTACTTGGGAGGTAGGGAATCTCGAATAACTACCTTGCGGTCCCTGATAACAACCCATTTACGACCTTCCGTGTTGTTGCAACTTGTTCCTTTGCATGTCTGAGCTCAACAATTTGAGATTGTGTAAATTTTGCCTGTAAAGTATGGTGACTTTATTGGCATGTCAAAAATAGTATCAAGAGGATTTTGATATTTAACGTTTTTTTAATATATTGTAACATCTTTCTGTTATCAAAAAACCTTTATGGTATATTTATTTTAACATGTAAAATAAGCTTGTAAATAAGGGCAAGTCTTAGGCTCATTGAGGACATATGTGTTGGTGTTGGTAGAATCAATGAAAAAAATCCATCCAATATGGGGAGGGAATGACTAGAATGGTGCTATTGTTAGGAAAATGTAAATGTTTTATATTGTTCTGAAAGTAGTGAAAGGCACTAGTGACAATAAGGTAAGGTGGCTTTTTGATTTTGTGGAATATTTTATAGCAAAGCAAATAAATTAGAGTCATTTAGATACATGCCATAGTCGCCACTGCTCCAATTGTAAAATTTGTTTGGTAGACATATTTAATAATGTCGCATTGTGGTAAAAAATGGGCATTTGGATTGAAAGAGATACAATACGTTCCATTAGTTATGAAGTCATTGGGGCAAGGGCACAATGATCCTCTATTTGCTATTCTAGTTAATAGTATCAAGATAAATTGAAATAAACAAAACTATGGTGAAAAATTAGATCTAGAGAGCGAGTCTCAAGGACCCACAATTTCAATGATCAATAGGTCATCCCAGAGCCTTAGGAAACAAAGTCCTCTAGAAAAGAAAATCCCATTTCATAGGGTGTAAAATGGGAAGCGTAATGATGTCCAAATGCTTGGGACCCATGATCAAACTAAATGGTAAAAAATTCTTTTGCTTTACAAAATCCTATTAGTCAATGTTAAAGGGTGAAGCTAAAGTTGAAGATGACATTGAAGCATCCATTATAATTGACAAGGCTGAAGTAGCAGGGAAGAAGCTGGTGGTACGTTGTCCATCAAACTAGACCATCTTTCTTGTGAGACCCTCTTGTGGGGTATTCCTCTTCCTCTTTGATTAGGTAAACAGGATTTCAACCCCACCTTTTCTACTCCAATGCTTCAGTACCCTTTGAGCTACTCTAGTCTAACCAAGTGTGTGTATCCTTAGATTTTTCTTGGTAGGGTAAAAACATAAATTGATTTGTTGATCTCTAGATCTAGAAGTGGAGGCTTAATTTGTGACAATGGAAAGTAATTTGTCATCTTTTGTATGAACAGAGTAAGGTTTTTTTATTTGGATCCTTGATGAAAGTTGAGAGTGAGTTATGTGAGTGTTTGAAAACACAACAATATCTCTCCCTACTCTCATGGTAGATTGAACATTGGAAGATAAAAAGCCAATAGTCCTCTGTCTTTGCCTTTAGAGAGCATAATTTCTAATTTCTCGAGTCTTTGTTCAAAAAATGATCAATCTTTACCCAAAGTTGGTCAGAGCATGCTCTTAACTAACCCAAGGGGTATCTTAGGCTGTGTGATAAGTGAAGCCATATAGGTCAAAGGGATTGTTGTTGCCCAGAAATTACTATCCTGAAAAAGGTAAGTGGAGTCCGGATAACTGCAGGAAACAAGACTCTGTAACCTTGTTTGATTCCTCTCACTTTGAAGTTAGTGTGTGCAAACCGCTAACTTGGGGGGCAGTATCCCTAGATGATCTAAGGGGTGAACTGAAAATCAATAATGATTAATAGTCGTCAAGTCGATAAGAAAAACTGTTGTTCTGCTTAAAAAATCTGAGTAAGTTGTGCGGGCAGCAAGTAGAAACACTTCAAAAATGCTGAAACCATTAATAACTGTGTAACATAGGCATGTACAGCAAGCTGTTCTTTGCTGTTTTTTATGCAGGAAATCATTAATTAAATGCTGTTTTTGTATTTTTGAAGTTTTTCTATGCACACAAATTGAGAAAGAGGTATACTTTGTTTCTTTTTCTGCAAAAAAGTAAAAAATCAGCTAGTTAAACTTGCTGTTTTTCGGCAGAAAACTAAAGAAAACAAACGGAAATCAACCAATGTATATGATCTATATGCCTAAGAATACGTGGAAATCGAATAACATTGAATAAGCTTGTTTTGAATGATCAAAGTAGCCAAGTAAATTGATCAGTGCCTTATATGGAGTGGAACTAAGTTGCATGAAACGGGGAAACGATTCTGAGTTTCCGAAACCGGGACGATACAAAATAAGAGTTTACAAAATATAGAAGTTCTTACATAATTAAATGCAAGTATCAGTAACTGTTTATTACCAAGGGTTGTAGAAGAACAATTTCCTTGACAGGTATGAACACACCAGTCACTTTCAATTCTCGGGGAAGCCAAGGTTCTTCAACTTCTCCACATCACATGGGATATGGAACAATGATAATGACTGCAGAGTCGTTTGACCAACACCTGCACTATATTGATATCTCTTAGTCACGTACTGTCTCGAAAAAATGTGAAGGAAGGAGAGGAAGAAAGCACCGATAACCTTTTTCCATTGCTTGTACAATACTTCATAGAAGAAGAGAGAAGTAATAATATAGCTGGACAGATACAGAAGTTCAACACTAGCACACAACAAGAATAGAACAAGCCTCTAAATCCAAGAATAGGACTTTTGAAATCATCCTTAAATGAAATGCTCCATATGTAAAGGTATAAAACCGTCATGAATGTGCAAAGGAGCTCCAATAATGCACCCTAATTCCTAGAATAACTCCATGGATGAATATAGAGGAGGCTTTGCTGAATATAGGACGAAATATAACTCCATGGATGAATATAGAAGAGGCTTTGCTGAATATAGGACCAAATAAAAAGCTTCCATCCATGAAAATAGGCCAAGTACCTCATCTCCATATGGAACGATGCACGATGAAGGGAGACATGAGAGAATCCTCTTCTAGGGTGCACTTTTCTAGTAAAAAATAGGAGTTTTACTTGAGGAAAAAGCAAGATTGAAAGTTAAAATACAAAGTACAATGGAACCAAAAATACCATGTGGCTTGGAGTATGAGGCTGTGAAAAATCCAAGCCCTAGGTGACTAAAGTCCTTATGATCTCAATCAAACAAGTAGATTGCTGAATTTAGTTAATGCAGAAATAAATTTCAGATCATAGCATTAGTCACAGAATAACTGGAAATCAAATAGCAGAAACATAAATTTCAATTTCACACAACACATGTAATTACTCCAAAACTAGCTTTTCATTCCTTCGAAAATCTTACAAGGAAACCTCCACAAGCTGCTTAAAACCAGCAGCTGCACGGTTATTGAAATTATCTGGAATTTGAGCTTGTACAAGCTGCTTGAGAGGTAAACCTGTTGGAAAAAACCATAAACAACAATTCTTTGCTATACGGATTGTATGACCTTGTTGTATGGATTTTGTATGACTGTACAGATTCGTACGGTTCTATTTGTACGGCTGTACAGACTTCCATACGATTGTGCGTAACTGTACGCTGCCTAGAAACACCTCTTTCCTAGTTGCCTTCTCTCTCTCTCTCTCTCTCTCCCCCTTAGTGGCTCAACATATTCAACTGCTCATGTGTTCTTGTGTGTTTGAAGTTTGAACTCTTTATCTTGACTCGTCTCTATAGTTTTAGCTGAGACCGAAACCCTAATCTATTTTTGAGATTGCTCCTAGTCTAAGTCATGCATGCATGAAATACACTTTTTAGATTCAATTGCTGAAAATAAGACTTGACTCGTCATGTGTTCTTGTGTGTTTGAACTCTTTATCTTGACTCGTCTCTATAGTTTTTGCCGAGACCAAAACCCTAATCTATTTTTGAGATTGCTCCTAGTCTAAGTCATGCATGGATGAAATACACTTTTTAGATTCAATTGCTGAAAAATAAGACTTTCACTTTTTAACTAAAGTGAATTACAAAATAGAATTACTTTTTGAAAATAGCATTACTTTTCGAAAATAGAATTATTTTTCGAAAATATCTTGAACTACTTCTCGCATGTTCACACGGAACTTGTGCAAAAGTTCTTGGCCGAGCTATAATTCTCAGCAGAGGTAAGATAAAAAGTCAAGAGAGTAATCCTCAAAGGGGATAGACCTGCCTAGGCTATTCTTAGGATTTAATGAAGCCTATAAAAAGTGTGGGGACTCTCCTCGTGAAGTGCACTCAAGCTTCCGATGATGAACTTTTGTTTGAATTTGAAATTCCGTTGAGATTCAATCAAGTTCTGCCATTAGGTTCATCCATATACATATTTTCAAAATAAAAATTCTATTTTATAACATATTAACATATCATGTGTACTTATATAGATATATTATAAAATAACATTCATATTTTATATATTATAGGTAATAATAAATAACATTTAATAGATACTATAATATATAAATTACACTTTATTACATATTTGCGAAAGTATGTAATATATATGTATATATTTATGATTTGATCTCGTTGTCTTAAGCTATAACCTATACTATCTATAAGAATTATATCATATATAGAAAAGCATTGTCAACCATTTGGAGGGAAAGGAATACACGACATAGTTAGCAGGGCGTTTGTTGAGAGGGAAAGGAATACACATGCTAGAGTTAGCATGTTGTTGGGAGGGAAATGAATTATGTCGTATATGATATAAACAATGAAAGCTAGGAGTTCGGGGTCGAACATGGATGGGATGCTAGGACTTGAGACTTAATGTGTTAATGGTGTTGGTGAGAGTGGAGCATCATGTGCTAGAAGCTTAAGAAGTGAAGAATGTGCATGAGTGTGGGTTGGAATCAATGAAGCACGCCAATCAACATGAAGTAAGACTCGAACAACGAACTTTATTGAAAAAACGAGCTAAAATGAATTTTTGCATGGCTTTGAAAAACACCGAAATTTGAACTTCAAGCTCGAGATATGATGAATGCTGTGACTTTGTTCCAAGTAAAGTGTAATAATAGTAGGCTAGTTCATTAGTAGGGTGTACCCTTTTATGGTATAAACAATATAGATGACAACCACAGAAAGGTGCAAGGAAGATTCATCAACATATGTGCCCTAGGTCAAAGTCAATCCCAGTCTCATGGAACCTTCTATGCTTGCCTTAGACTTTCCAAATATATCTCATGTGGGGCCACCAAGAACCTTCTAGAGGCTGAAAAGTGCATTTGGCCTTGAAAAATCAAACTCCTCGATATGGCTTGAAATTTGACATTGATACTGTACGCTATACGAGGTCCCCAAAAATATAACCACCTTGCAAAAAACATCCTGCTAAAAATAGACCAGAATTTTCATGGTCTTGAAATCAATAAAATTGTGAATCATGAAAAAATATCCACAATAGGTCTCCAAAATGTAATAATTATGCCCTTTGAGCCAAATTTCTAAAGATAGAAATTTACTATAAATATAAACTTTTCTAATTTGCCTCAAATTTGAGTCACATGCCCATCTCCATAAAAGGTATAAAAAAATATGGCCAGATCTAGAAAAGGATGACTTTTAAGAAATACAAAATTTTCAAGAAAGTGTATCTTGAAATCAAGAAACTAAAAAGGCACTAATTTGTCCACACACTTAAGGAGTCGTCAACCTCTGATACCTGCTCTAAATGTTGTAATGAATCTGCCATTCCCCATCCTGTTAAGTTTCCCGTCTCTTTAGTGACTGTTTTACAATGGACAAGAAATGTGGCTCTCTCTAAGAAGGGCCCTGTGCAGAAGGACGAAAAAGGGGTAGATCTAGGGGGTCTCATTCTTGCCCCAGAATGAACCTGCTAAGGGAAATCGAAGGGCAAAGAAGCCCAAAAGCAGACAGATCATGAATTTGCTTCCCTGCCCAGAGGGACGGTTTCAGCGGATTAGGAATAGGCTGGGGGCAAGCTCAGAATAATGGAAAATCCTTTCTGTCAGTCTAACTTCTCTTCTACTAAAGACCCTGGATACACTACTAGGCAAAGGACACTCTGCAATTTGACTTTGGCACTAGATCTTTATATTCAGGATATACTGTTAGGTTCCTGGGACAAGATGTTGGACATGATGCCCAAATCAGATAGACAGAATGGACTATTGATTCAGTGAAGGAAGCATTAGGAATAACCAGAAAGGCTGATCATCAGAAGGAGGAGGACAGGAAGTCTATACTCTGAACTGGGAAAGGCAATGGAACCACTGAAGGCTCTGAGGAAGAGAGTCCAGAAGCAATCCAAGGAGATTAGAGACCTAGATTTTTAGGGTACCTCCATGTTTAAGATGAAGGTACCTAGATTTTTAAATCAGGGTAACCTGAGAATGATGTCTATTTCTTCTTTATACATAGCTGTAATATTGAATTGAGATATATATTCATATTCATCAATTGTCACTTGTAACTCCTTAATTTGAAAAATATCTCCCTTTTCAATTATATTCGGCTTTGGAATTAATAATTGATTTTCCAAACCAATATTAATGTAATTTTCATTATGGTCCAAGCTGATAATGATGTTAAGTTTTAACCTCTCTTCCTTGAATGTAGAAAACCCGTAACATGAAAGACAACAACTTTCATCAGAAAATTTTCCTTTTCGCTTGTTATGAGGATCCATTTGATTTCGTTGATAATTTGCTTTAAATAATTTCCTGTTTATGAAGCTTATAAACCCCTTTTTTTTTTCTTCAAGGATTAAATAACACCTTTATATTAAAAATTCTTCAATGACTCTTCTTGAAAATAAAAGTTCGTTGAATAACCCTTTTAATAGCTTGATATACTTGGAATAAAATGATACATTCCTTTTTTAACTTCAAATACCCCTTTTTTTTCTCTTCGAATTGGCCCTTCTATATTTCTTTTAAAATTTCACTTGAATATATATATATATATATATATATATATATATATATATGAGCTTTATTAATTAGTTTTTTTTCTTTTTCCTTTTCCTTAATATATATATTTTTAAAGAGCTTAATACTTTCTTCCTTTTGTAAAAATTTCTTTTTATACTTTCAAAAGTTATAATATTAGATACATTATATACTCTTTATTACGTCCTTTTAAACCCTTTTCCTTTTGTCCTTTTTCCTCGTATGAGGTATAAATATACCTTTAATAAAAGGTATCCTTTTTATGATATATTATAGATCTTGGTATATAATAAGATCCCTTTTATAGATATATATTTTTCCAAAGTATAATTTCTTCTCTACCCTTATTCCATTATGAATCCTTGGTACCTTTTTCGTTGATACACTTATAATTGACCTTATCTGATAGAATTAAGATCCGTTTGTTTAATTGAATTGAATGTGATAAGATTATGGTTTATGAAAGGTTGTGAACCGATTCATCGACCAATGGTGTGCATGGATTACAAGATAGTCGTAACTGTAAAAAATTCAATACCCAGCACAATGATAAGCTAGCCAATAGATTCTTAACCCAGAAATTTAATTTTAAACTCAGAAATTTAAATATGATCTATGCTAAAATTATACCAGCTGGGTATACATGCATGCACAGCAGAAAAATTAAAAGCCAATCACACACAATGACACAGTATATATCCTGGAAACCCCAGTGTGGGGAAAACCAGCTAAAAGGGGAGCTTTATTAGGATTTCTGAGAGAAGTTACAGCAACAAATATGTAACAGAAAATTCTTACAGTACAACAGAAGTATTTTGCTCAGATTTAGGCCAGCAAACCTAGTGCTGTTCAGCCCAGGAAACTCCAGCCTGTACGGCCTCCTTCTGGCTGTCTTGTACGGCATGGTACGACTTCTTCTGTTGGCTGTACAAATATGTTGTTTGCAGCCCTAAACTGTTGCTCCAAAAACACTCTGATTCAGCCTCTTCTCTCAGCCCAATATGCTCAGAAAATGGCTGTTCTGTTGCTGCTGTTTATGGCTCTGAAGCTGTTTTCTTTCTGCTGCACAATACAACCTCTGAATGGCCTCCACTAACTGCCCTAGTTCAGCTCAGAACTCACCCTCTTCTGCAGCTCAACCTGTAGCTTCTATCAGCCTTGCTCCCTCTCATCTCTTGCTCATCCAACTGAAAGAATGAGGTGCCCAACACCCTCAAACCCCTCTATAACCAGCCTTCCCATTCGCTGCCTTGGGATTCACTCCCAGCAAGGACTCCTACGGTCCAGATTGATGCGCCTCCTGTCTCTGGACCCCACACAACACTAAGGAAGTGTGCGTCACTAGGTAGGGCTCCACCCAACACGAAGGCTGAGCGCCCTACTTGACAGGGCCCCACAATCCACTTGAAAACAAATTTTGGCTGAGTTTCCTAAGTTAAACTTAGGTTAATAATAGTTCATCTGTCCTGGGTAAGTTTAATGTCCTATGTATGCCTTGGACACTAGGCAACTGCATTGACATCTTCTGCTGCTATAGTTTTAATAGTAACCTTTACTCTATGTTTATTTACAATATCAAAACGATTGTTATGTGGCGTTTATTTTGAAATGACGGCGGTGGTACGACATAGGTGACAGAGATGGCGAGTGGAAAGTACGTAAGGTGGTTTGATTTTTCAGTTTATTTCACTGATCTATCATACGTAATGTATTATTTTTTTTTTAAAGTTTCCCTGTCTGAAGGAGCCACGTCACGAAGATGTTTATGCTGCGTTCAGCGGATTTGGTTATACTGTTCGTACCACGTTGACCAATGGAATTGACATTTACAGCGAATTCCTACTCCATTGAATCTTTTCTCAATCGACTGTTTGTAGTGTTTTAACACCACGTAAATGAATTTGTTGGTTAACCGGTACACGTGCAACAACGTTAACTTGTACAAGTGCATCAACGGCTATATTTCGATGAGTGTGATGCCTCCAATAGTGTCTCTGTTTTGATTGGTTGACTAGCTGCCACAACTGTGGAGACCAACAAATAGTGCTGTGGAGATCAATCCCTGATATTCTTCTGGTGTTGTTTTTTTTCTTTTTCCCTTCCAAATTACAGTTAGCAGATTTCTTACTTCAATTTTCTTGCAGTTGAGTAATCTTTTTATTCAATGGGGATTCTAGAGCTTTAAATGACCAAGGCCGATTTGTGGTCAAAGATCTGAAGAAATCAAAGAAACTCTGGCTGATAATTGTGTGGCCATTGGACGAGATAAAAAAATAGCTACGATACCAAATGTGATAACCAAATCTAGCTCACGGATTAGATATCCAAAAGATTTGGAATATAAAGATATCCATAAGGATAATAAATAATATATATAAATGTATATGAGAATGAATAGATAGTATGAGATGATTACAAATGAGAAATTGTAATGATCCCAAGCCATTATGCTAGGATCATCATGGTTTTGGTGTCTTTTAAAACTTTTGCTGGTTGTGGTATTTCGTCAAACACTTTGCTGACCTACTTGTTTACATGTGTTTACTTGTTGAATGGCCTCTTGATTTCAGCCTTAGGGTTTACTGATGTGTTTATATGTGTGTATGCAATATGATAGACAAGCCAAAACATCTCAAATCTGCTTTTATTCATGAAATAGAGAAACCTGCTACAATGAAGATGCCGATCTGGAATGCTCAACAGAGGGCTAAGAAGATAGACAATAGAAGCTGCTACAAAATGGTTCAAAGAAGACTACAATATTCCTTCAAAGGCTGAATATACCATGAATATCCATACAAGAAGATCTGGGATGTATGAAGTGTCAAGCCCCAAGCTGGAAGATGCTACGCCCTGCTGAAACTGTCAACCCCTACAATTTCGGCCCTACTGTCAAAGAGCTCCAAATGCTACGCTGAAGATGCCGAACGGTAGATTGGGATGAGTAGAATCCCCTCTTGAAATCTCAAGCCAAAATACCAAGGGAAACTCCTCCAAATGCGGAATCCTCCAATGGAGCTGCACCCTCCTAAAATTGTCAAACCTTATAATTTCGGCCCTAATGAAGGAGGCCTCCAAATGCCCTGAAACTTGCTAGAAAGATAGTTTGGGACACTGCAAGCCACTATGTGAAGTCTCAGGGTCAGATTTGAAGTATAACCCCTCCAAACTGAATAGATCTGAATCTCCAAAATGTCCTCCTTCTCTCCAATTCTTCCCAATGCTCTAGGAAATAATATGTACCATAGAACTCTCTCAAGAGGCACTAGAAATCATGGCCAAGACCCTGCAAGTAAAACCCAAGTGCTCAAATCTCCAAGGGAGCCCTCAAACTCTTGCAACGAATCCTCCCTCAATGGATGGTGTGCCCCTCTTGCTGGAAACCCTAACTGGTGTGCTCTCTCTCTCTCTCTTTGCCCCTGCAACTGATGTAGAATCCTCCTGCAACTGAGTAGATCTGAATCTCCAAAATGTCCTCCTTCTCTCCAATTCTTCCCAATGCTCTAGGAAATAATATGTACCATAGAACTCTCTCAAGAGGCACTAGAAATCATGGCCAAGACCCTGCAAGTAAAACCCAAGTGCTCAAATCTCCAAGGGAGCCCTCAAACTCTTGCAACAAATCCTCCCTCAATGGATGGTGTGCCCCTCTTGCTGGAAACCCTAACTGGTGTGCTCTCTCTCTCTCTCTTTGCCCCTGCAACTGATGTAGAATCCTCCTGCAACTGAGTAGATCTGGAACTAGAATGGTGTGGGAGAGTATTGCATCTCCGAGACCAAGCTTGGGACAAGCTAGGTGGAATCTTTCACCACCGAATCATCCTCTAGGGTTTGTTAAGTCAAAACCCTCAAAATCCCCAAGAGATGGGCCCTTTAGCTAGAAGCCAAAAATCCAAAAGATAAACTTACATGAATGAATGAGTAGAGGCCCTTGCCTTTCCTTTATACTTTTTGCTCGCCTTGTCCCTCCAAAGTGACTTTCATTTTATTAATATTTAATTAATTAATTAACCTTTTTACCTCTGAAAATCGCCTTATCTCTCCTTGTGGCTTCCCTGGCCACTGAAAGTCACTTCTCAGCATCCCATCCTGTAGTGTTGCTTCTCTCGATTCCAATGAGCTATTACGCTGAGAGGTTCTTCCGTGAATTCAATTAGCTTATAGCTCAAAATAGTCAAAATCATGGAAATCGTCGGAATGCAATGGAACCAAAGCCAACTTGTGTGGAATGGCTCATAATGATGGAATATGATGAGCAATGCAAGCTGAACCCCACAATGCCTCTCAATAACTCCTGTACTCGCTATAACATCCATATGGCTACTCTGGTCATCATAAACCTCTACATTGTGATGATGTCCCAAAGTGGGGACATTACATAAATGAAGGATGTATATATACCCACTAAGGGGTGCCCTTTCATAAGAGACATGACCTTTCATCAAGGAGGTGTCTCTTTGTAACATATTTAGTTATTGAGTATTAATTATTATTATTTAATCATTATCTATTTATATATATATTTGTGTTTATAACAATCCATTAGGAAGGGTAGAGTTGAAGAGACATAGGAGAGTCTTGAGTCATCTTATGTTTTGTCTCTTCATTGCTTTCCATTGATTCATTTGCTATGAGTCAGTGGTCCCCCTCACCATGCATCGTATATCTTCTTGAGTTGTCACTTTGTGTAGAGGGAAGGGATTTTCATGATTGCTTTTCCTTTCAGTAGGTCATCCCGCATTGATTCTGATACATCATCTGGGGGTGATCCAAAAGTGGAGCACCTTGATGGCTGTTAGCCTCATTGGTGGTCATTTCACATTCAACAAGGTTGATCATCATTGGGCCTTGACTAAATGATCCTTGTCAGTGTTCGGCGCTAGTACATCTTTCACAGTGACAAGTTGTGCTCGTACCTTAGGGCTCATTAGCCTTATTGGTGGGGTCCTTCGCACCTTGAAGGTGTTTACACTGTTGACATATGACTAGGTGTTTCAGGATTAATCCGTAAGTGCGGACACGAACCGATCTCCCTAGATCCACCTGGATCTAGAACAAAACAGAACAGAATACTACTCTTTTCCTAGATCTAGCCTATTGAGTGAACTAAGAGATAAAGGAATATGGACATACCTTATGATCGCTTTCCTAAGTCTCTGTTGTTCCAAACTTCGCTCCGATGCTCTTGCTCCGTTCGGATTGCGACAGAACAAACCAATCAAAGTATAGGCAGATTAATATATTCAATAGCTAGTCTATACATGTGATCAAGGAATCATGTAATAAAGAGACATCATCTTTATGGGAAAGGGACATATTACTGTATTGAATTAATTGAAAGAGAAACTTACAACCTGAGCCTTGATGTAGTAGGTCTTCTTTCAATGGCTCCTAGTTCTGACACACACACTTGCTCATGCATGAAGAAAATCAACCACTTGTGATGACCTTGCTGTAGTCTCTTGCTGCTGTAGCATCAGTCCTTCATACAGGCTTCCAACAATTCTCCAATCAATCTCTTGCTAGCTTGCTTCTAACCTTTTCCATGAGCCATCTCCTCAATATATAGGAGAAGATAATTTAGTTGCTTGGATAGGAAATGATCCCAATAAATCTGGAATGCCAGTGATTGAACAACCATTCGTTAGCCAACTCATGCTTCTCGAAGATTCTCTTCCAGAAGGCTCGAGAACTTCATCTTTTTSCTCTTTAAAAACATGTTCGCACCCTGGCCATGATCACAGTGCGAGTTACCCGCACCCTAGCTTAATGCAGCCTGCGAGAAGTAAGTATTCTCGCAGGCAGCTATATAGGCAGACTGCGAACTATTTGAAAAACATAGTTTCCTGGAAGAAGACAAGTACAACTTTTCTCAGGAAAATATCTTATTGAAGAGCTTGATTTCTCATCATCATGACCTCATCATGACATCATCACAATGACCAAAATTGTGTATAACAGAATGCTCCCCAAAGTCTGAGAGTGGAATCAGTGACAGTCGACGGACTTTGTAAGCTGCATGTGTGTGTCAAGAACCAAGAGCGCATCTAATCGAAAACCTGCAAACATCCAAGCATCGGCAGAATATAATATGTATCCCTTCTGAGGNTTGAAGAGCTTGATTTCTCATCATCATGACCTCATCATGACATCATCACAATGACCAAAATTGTGTATAACAGAATGCTCCCCAAAGTCTGAGAGTGGAATCAGTGACAGTCGACGGACTTTGTAAGCTGCATGTGTGTGTCAAGAGCCAAGAGCGCATCTAATCGAAAACCTGCAAACATCCAAGCATCGGCAGAATATAATATGTATCCCTTCTGAGGTAGGCATTCCCATACTCAGATCACAGACTGATGACATCATAAACAGAGATCATGGCCACCAATCATACACTGTGGATCCATGCAGTCATAATATAGCATAGCCACCTGAATACACTGTGGATCTATGCGACAAATTTTCAGTCAACACGACATAGCCACGAAACATACACAGTGGCTCTATGTGTCGCAAATTATACATACTCCATTGCAACCTGGATCGCAAAGATAAAATCCAGGGTCTTCAACCTCATCGCCCAAAGTACGAGTCTGACCATGTGATTACATGTGTCGAAGTCGAACATGGCAGAAACCACTTGATTACCGGTCATTAATGCAACCGTTAACAAGTGCGAGGGAAATCACCATTAATGTCAATGACTCCCAAGGTACTGCAGTACAATCTATCGACTGTGAATAAATGAGCTGATGTCGAACAATCGACAGAATCTTTCGATCAGGAGTCAATGATGTAAACCCACTGTCGAAAGCGAGGAAACTTGCCATTGAGGCATGCAAGCTCCAAGGTACTGAATGATTTCTAAGTCTTAATCCTGGATAATGTGCTGATGTCGACGGAACAAGACTCGTCACAGGAGGGCCTTGATGTATCCCCCATTAGTGACACGAAATGAGTAACTGAGTTTGAAAGTGGAACAGAGCATGTAACAATTGAATTTTGGACACAGGGAAGGTCGACACGGAAGGAATGAATAACTGCAGATGGCCGACTCAAACAGAGGTTTCAAACAGACTTCTCTTGAACATATGAATGACACGACCAATGATTTGGCAGCATTGACTCAAATACGACACATGGAATGACCTTGTTATTAAATCGAATTAGAGACAAATGGATTTCCCAAACCGGCTTCAGATGATGAATAAGGAGCGTCATGTTCAAGAGCGACTCTTACTGCCAATTAATGTAAAGATGAAACATATCCCTTTCCCAAATTTTCCCCCACCATTTCTGGCAAGTACCTCTTTATTTTTACACAAGCTTGAAGAGGATCACATATGCTTCTTGATGTAATCTCATCCTTCGGACGAGTCCCTCAGAGTATTTTTAACGAACCCTAGGAAGGAGTGGTTCGGTCCCATTACGGGTCTGTCAATGTTTATTTAACGAGTCCAGAGATAGTAAACTGGGGGGTTTTTCATGTTTCGAGAGTCTGAAAAACGCTTAAAGAAAACTCATGTCCCATATGGGTCTTTCAATGTTTGTTTTATGAGTCCAAAGAAAGAAAACTCAAAGGTTTTTCGAGATTATAGAGTTTGGAAAAACACTCAAAAGAGAACTCTCTCAGTGCCTTTTTCGTACAATAGTCCAACGAGACCGAAAAAGGGTTAAACTATCGCTCGAAGGACGCATACTTCAAATACTTTATCGAGCGTGAAAATAACAATATCGCTCGGCAATCTTTTCCTATTTAGAGAGTCTGAAAAGAGCTTAAAGATAACTCTAGGAGGGTTTCCTTTTTCGTGTAACCACAACGAGCCCGGAAAAGAGATAAAACAACGCTCGATCACGTTCTTAAGTTTTTCGACAAGCGCAAGAACGGATAAAAACGCCCGGGGTTTTATATCAAAACCCTAGAAAGCAATCAAAAATATATCACACCATAGAAAAAATCGTCCAATACCCTTCATGTTCCATACCTGTAAAGCATTTTACTCACTTCTTCATTAGTCATTAGGTTTAAACAATGAAAAAATATGAAAAAACCCACTTTTTGACATAGCCTGAAATGACTACCGTGATCAGTAACGATAGCCTGAGGGACACCGAAACGAGTGATGACATGGTTGAACAGAAAAAGTGCTGCAGTCTTCCCAGTATTATCGAATGTCGGCATTGCCTCGGCCCACTTTGTGAAATAATCAACAGCTACAATAATATAGCCATGCCCCCCGGTCGAGTGAGGGTGACATGTCATGAAATCAATGCCCCATTTAGCAAAGGGACCTACTAAGACTACAGGATGAAGGGGAGCAGGATGCGACCGAATCTTCTGTTGATAGGTCTGGCAGGCATGACACTTCTGAACAGCAGTAATGCAATCATGGAAGAGAGAAGGCCAGAAGTATCCTGCACGTAAGATTTTCTGGGCAGTAGCATACCCAGACATATGACCACCACATGCTCCTGAATGGCAGTCATTCAAAGCTTTCTCAGCTTCGTCAAAAGTCAAACAACGCCGAAAAATCGAGTCAATGCCTCGACGGTAAAGAGTGTCGCCGAGGATGATGTACTGGCGAGCCTGATAACGTATGCGACGTCGTTCATTACTGGACAAAGCAGGCCGAAAAGTTTGAGTTTGGAGATATATAATGATATCTCCGTACCAAATATCATCGGTACTGATAAGGAAAAGTGATTCGTCAGGTAACGAACCAACTGCTACACTTTCCGTGGCAGAGTGGGGGAAATCACAAATGAACTCAGCAAAAACCAAAGATTTCTTCGACGTGGCACGATCGAATTCCAAGTCGAACTCCTGGAGGATAACTATCCACTTGGAGTACTTGCCCCCTAGCAATTGACGTGTCAATATATGTTGCATGGGGTTGCAATGGGAAATTACAGTGGTTTTTCTGGACATAATGTAATGGCGAAATCGTTGGACTGCTTGAACAGCAGCCAAGGCCAGTTTCTCAACATGTTGGTACTTGACTTCCGTTGATGATAGACTTCTACTCAAGTAATATATAACATGTTCATCGTGGTTATCATCCTCTTGAACAAGGACCATGCTGATGGTATACTCGGACGCTGCTAAATAAAGAAAGTAATCCCTACTATAATCCGGAGGAAAAAGAAGAGGAGCCTTTGTCAGGGATAGCTTTAAAGCTTCGAAAGCGTTGTTGGCAACTTTATCCCAAACAAACTCAGTACCTTTCTTTAAAAGACGTGTGAAACCACGAGTAATCTCGGCGTAATTCGGAACGAAACGACGAAGAAAGTTTGCTTTCCCCTGCAAACTTTGTAACTGGCGTAGTGAAGAAGGAGGAGGAAGATTGAGGATCGCCTCAACCTTAATGGGATCTACCCGGATCCCCTGACGTGAAACAATGAAACCGAGAAGACGGCCGGACTCTACGCAAAAGACACACTTGTGTGGATTTAGACGAATGCGATAGAATCGACAACGGACGAAAATTGCTCGAAGGTGATCAGGGTGATCGACTCGGCGTAAGGAATGAGCCGACAAATCGTCCAAATAGGGTTGAACGATATGCTTAATGTCGTGAAATGCATAAGACATGGCACGTTGAAACGTTGCACCTGCGTTCTTTAAATCGAACAGAAGTTTTCTGTAGGCAAAAGTACTCCAAGGACAAATAAACGCAGTTTTATGCTGGTCTTCAGGAGTGATGTTAATTTGGTTGTAGCCGGAAAATCCATCCATGAGGGAAAAGATCTCACTACCGGCACAATCATCGACGATCTGGTCGACAAAAGGAGTCGGAAAGTTGTCCTCAGGACAGGCTTTATTAATATCCCGATAATCGACGCAGACACGTATACTTCCACCTTTCTTATCGATCGGCACAGGGTTAGAAACCCACTCTGTCAAAGCCACGGGGTAAATAAAACCGGCTTTAAGAAGTTTTTCAACTTCGAGTTTAATGGCTGCCGCTTTACGTGGATGGACAGGACGGAGGCGTTGTCGTTCTGGTTTGGCTCCAGGGTACGTTTTTATCTCATGCACAACGATAGACGGGTCGATACCGGGCATCTCTTCGTAACTCCAGGCAAAGACGTCACGAAATTCCTTGAATAACGTAGTATAAGTGACAATTTCCTCTGGAGAACACGAAGCTCCAATGTGAACATTTTCAACTGTTCCAGGTTTCACTGAAATATCAATGGGAATCGTAGGAGAAATGTTACTTAGGTTCCCTTCTGCAAACACATCACGTGTAGATTCGGGAACAGTCATGGTGACAACAACGGTCGACGGAGTCGAAATCCGCTGATAGGTCTCTAGAGTGTGTTGTTCCAGAAACAAAATGGAACGATGATTCCCATCGTCCCAAGGCGTATCGATCATGACGGACATGATCATCTCGTCAGTGGGAAAGACGACATGGAAAGAATCGGGAGACAACTCCTCCGGAGAGGATGTAGAAGAGGTTGCCGATTGAATCGCGTGATAAGCAGACTCAATCGGACTTAATGGCATAACGTCGCCGAAACGAACATGATCTCAGGGATTAGGGACTATCCAAGGGTCAAATGACACCGGAAGTTCATAAGGAACAACAGAGATCATATTAATCGAAGCAACTGACGGGCGAAGAATATCGGGTGGTGGTGGTATGGGAAAAGTTCCCATTAACGAAGAGTCTTTTAAAAGACCGACTCCAACATTCTCGTAACCCGGGGGGGTTTTAGCTATGAACGGTACGTTTCCTGTGCGAGTATCGGAATTAAAGAAGGCAAGTTGATCAACTGTAACAACTCTTCCCTGGTGAGGAAATCGTAAGACACGGAAAAGTGTTGACGCAACAACGCGCATGGAATCTACCCAGCTACGACCAAGAAGAAGATTATAATCTAAGTTAGAATCGAAAACCTCCACTTCAACTTGGACGGTCTTACCTTCAAGAGTGACAGGCAACGAGGAAAGAACGCCGTAAGGCTTAAAACCAGAGCCATTAAAGGCTTTCAGAGTATTCTGTGATTCTGTTAAGGGAGGAGAGCCAATGGCTTTCCAACAAGTAAGAGACATTACACACGTAGAGGCCCCCTCATCAACAACTGTCCGACAAATGCTCTTGTCGGCGACAATAACTTGTATCTGAAAAGCAAGCTGGGGGGGTAACCTTGGAACATGCTCGTCCAAGTCAAAGACTATCAAGTTCGAATCGGTAGGGTCAATTCCACCTATGGCTTTCAACAGGGCCCTTCGTTGCGCAGGACAAGACTGGAGGACCTCAAGGGCAGACATCGCGGAAGGTGCTTGGGCCAGATCTTCTACAATACTGTAGTTCTGGGCCGCACGAGCATGAGGATTGAATGCCGACTTGCGAACAACACCCTTAGGGGGTCGTAGGACTGTATCGAGACTCGGTCGTTCGAGATGAAGAGGACCGTTCGTAGGTGGATTTGGTGGAGAAGCTGGTACCAGATCAGGAGGTAAGTCGTCAACCTTCTCCTTAGAAGGAGTATAGTCTTTAGCTCTAGTTGCAATTGCAACGTCATTCTTCTTAGAATCACCGGTGCACATCAAAACATATGATGTGGTTGAAGTAGAAGGTTGGTCATGGATGACCAACGAGGCCTGTTGCTGAGACGGGAAAGGTTGAGACAAGACTGCCGGAGTAGGAGGTTTGGGCGTCCCTTGAAGGAACTTGGAAACTTCGACACGTCGAGGACAATCCTTGGTATAATGATCGTCACCGCAGATAAGGCAAGGATACCATGGTTTGCGTTTATCCCGCTCTTCAACAGGAGCATTTGTAGTTTGTTCGTTTGGATTATTATTTTTACCCCCCTTATTCTTGCCTCTCCCTTTCTTTGATTTATTCTTACCGGTCGACGTAGATTGAACAACGTTCACTTCTGAGGTTTTATCGGCGGGAGGAGCAGGAGACGGGGCATTCTGAACATTAGAAGAGGTGGGTTTAGGGGTTGTGGTTGAAACGGAATGTGAGTGGGTATGAGCAGTCCCAATCACACCATCAGCTACATGCGAAGCAGTTGGAGTAGTTGAAGCGCTGGAAGTGCCAGGTCGGGGTAAGTCAGGTAACAAATCGTACAACGTTCCCGTTTGCGAATAAACGAGATCGAGATACTGAGCACGACTTATAGCCTGCTCCTCCGTAACAACACCACCCATGGCGATTTCTTTACCAATCTCGTTCACAAAAGATTTCGTGAACCACTCAGCCAGTAACTGATCAGGGAGTTCAAGCTTGATGAGAGGTCGTCTACGTCTCCACTCATGTATATGATCTGAGATGTGAGTACCTTTAGATTGTTTAAAAGAAGTTAAAATTTCAGTCCCAGTATCATATCGAATCGGCAACTGGTAGTGTGTAAGAAAAGCCATAGCCAAAGTGTTAAAATCGGAGAAGAAGCCTCGTGGCAATTCAATGTACCACTTCGCAGCGGAACCAGTAAGAGTTCTCTGAAAAAGAGGAAGACGAATGGAGTCATCCATCAAAGAGTTGGACGAACACCATAAGTGAAAGGTCATGACATGATTATTTGGGTCCTCTCCCGGCTTGCCATCAAATTTCGGAATATCCGATGGAAGTTTGGCAGGGATAGCAGGCCATTGAGGAGAGTGACGAATAGGATCATTCAAGATCCTAGACAAATCTGGCAAGTCCAAGGTAGCAAGAAACGACAACTGTCGGTTCACTTGCGGGTACTGGTGGCTTTGGGGCGGAAGCCCTGTCGGCAAGCCAGTAGGAGCGTAAGCAGACTGCCCGTAAAGGGAAGTCCCTGGCTGATTCGGCGGTGGGCGGATAGGATAGTAACCCCAAGGATTATAACCTTGAGTCTGAGCAGGGTTTTGGGGTTGAGAAGGTTGATTCGTTCCCCAAATAGGATTAGTTACCCCTGGATAAGGTTGGCCAACTGTAGGGACAACTTGTTGCCCCCCAGTATTCTGAGGAAGATTTTGTAAAAGTTGAGTCCAATACTGGGCCAATGCAGGAGGTATATTCTGTCCAAAGGGTGAGGTTGGACCCCCTGTTGTGGGTATAGTTCCACCCGGAAGTTGTGTGCCAATCGTGGGTTGCACAGTAACTGGGTTATGTCCGGGAAGAGGAAAAGTAACCACACCACCCTGTCCACCAATAGGAATCTGTACATTGGTTGCAACAGTCGGAATAGTGCCACTAAGGTTAACATTGCCAGTAGGAAACTGAGGGAGTGTCGGGATGAAACCGGGAATAGGATGCCCAGGAAACTGAGGACCACCTGGAGAACCAACGGGGGTTTGTGGAGGAGTTGGGTGAGGAACACTCAACAAAGGATTCAATGCGTGGTACCCAGGGGGTAAATTTGGGTTAACCTCAGGAGGTCGCTGGGTATTAATAGGGGCAAGAGTAGTTGCAGTAACCCCGGTTTGGACATTCGTAGTAATTGCGAGATGGGCCATCTCGGGAGGAAGAATAAAACGGTAGGTAGTAGTCTCTGGTGCAGTCTCTGGTTCAGGAGACACAGGAGGGTTGATTTCGTAGACAGGAGATGACTTAGTGCCAAAAAGAACTCGTCGGAAATCACCCGACCAAAAAGGATCTTGGCCTACTACACCGTGAGAAGGCCTAGCGGTTGATTCAGAGGAGGTAACAAGAGTTTCTTCAGAAGGATTTAATCGTCTAACAGGTCGTTCACCACGACGAATGCGGTAATCCTCTATAGTATTGTGAATTCAAAATTCAGCAAGAGGATCAATGGATGCTACTTGTGGAGGTGGTGTAAAAACTTCTGGGACGTCACTTATGTCCACGTGTGGTAGAGTAACAAGGGGAATTTCACTCGGACGAGGAGAATCCTCGGGGGTGCCCTCAGGCGTGGTTGTGTGCAAAGGTTGTGAAGCTTCCGGATGTTCCAGGGACAAGCCTTGCATCCTACGTGAACGTCATGGGGGAGCAATTGTAAACAAAGAATGAATTCCCCAACGAAAATCCTATGGTCAACTTCGAGAAATGATCAGCACACACTAGTAAACAAAAACTAAGAGGCAATCACCAAGCAAACAATACCTTCTAATTTCGGAGCCACTAGTTGGTGATGAAATCCAACGTCGCAACAACGAGACGAGAAGGGGCGGGGCGAAGGTGGAAAAGTTACGTTGACGACCTGCTTAACAGACTTACGCCCTGGTGCAAGCTCCCACACATAATCGTGGGTATACCCTCCAAGGAGCCCGAGTGAGTTTGATTAATGTCGATTCCAGGTACCGCGAAGACTTTCCCCTTCACAGTCACCTTGGGTAAGAACCTAGAGAGACAGGTCACTAAGGTCACCACAAACAACAGTACAGCCTGGGGGGACAGTCGTCAGTCCGATCCACACGCAAGGGCAGGGTATCAAGCCCGAAACCAACTCAAAGGCTTCCACTCATAATTGTGGGTGTACCTCGGAGTGATCCCCGTAATACGTGCAATCTCTACACCGATGTCAACAAAGCAGGGTTAGTAACTCTGCCAACACCAATGTGACCTAGTGCTTAACCCTTGTGTTAGAAGGGCGTCCTAGGACAATATGCTGCCAATGGAATTTTACACTCCCTAACTCAAGATACTATTGTTTGTTTTTGAGCTTTTGGAGAGTGTGTCTCTCTTCCTACTCCAAAGCACTAGCCTAGCTATTATGTTGGTGTAAAGAGCCCTAGAAAAAGTTACTAGATTGATTTTAAGATTACGCAATATTCTTAAAGGCTGTTAATTACTCAAAGGCAACAGAGGTGAAACTCATGAGATGTGACTATGACCCAAGTAATGCAAGGACAATGATGAAATATAATCTTTTTCATTCCATGAATCCTAATTACGGGAGAGAGATAATATTTTCCGAATCAATCTCAATACTACAATGCAAATGCAATACACAATTTCCTTTTAGATGCCAATGCAAATAATCATTTATCAAATAACAAACTCTAAATGTCTTTTCCAATACTTCAATAAGCTCTTAAGATTTGATTTTACAATGTTTTCCAAAATGATAAAAACAAAAACTTGAAAGAAAACTTATGGTTCACTTTCCAAGAAGAACTCTAATCAATGAGAAAAGAAAATCAAATCGTATCGAATCAAACAAAACAACCCAACCAATTCTTTCAATGATAGCAAAAACAAAAACCAAACTAATAAGTCTTCCCAAAGCAAATGAAAAATGTTCTTTCAAACCAACAAGCAAAGAGAAAACCACAAGCACTTAACTCTCTACCGATTTCTGGTTCTCAGCTAGCTAGACACATCCAACTCCAGTAATCAAAGAGAAAGAAAATGCCAAACAAGGCCAAGAAAAGAAAGTCAAGTCACCAAAGGCTAGAAGGACCTAGAAACCCTAAATCTCTCCAAGCAAGCAAACTAAAGCAAAAGGTGTGTAAGTCAAGGATCCAGTAAGTCTAAAAGACACAAATCAACTGTTCTGAGCAATTGACAGAGTCAAAACTTGATTTCAAAATTTTTTCAAAATTTGCTCACAGGCAAGCCTTGGACACAGTGCGAGAATCATATATTCTCGCAAGCCACTTTGATGCAAGATGCGAACAATTCGCACTGGAATATATATGCAGAGTGCGAACTTCCAAGGTTCTCGCAGGCTGTCAATAGGTACAGTGCGGGAATCCCTGAAACTAATGAAAATTTTGAAAAAGCAAGTAAAATTCAAACTAACTTATAGACCCAGAAGGTCTCTCAGGATATCCTGAGGACACAGACACTGAAAGAACAGGAGAATGAGGCAAATAGAGCAAATGGCCACAGAAAGTTCAAAAAACCAAAAAGACAAAGGGATAAGATCCCCAGTGGAGTCGCCAATTTTGTTTCAGGATTAATCCGTAAGTGCGGACACGAACCGATCTCCCTAGATCCACCTGGATCTAGAACAAAACAGAACAGAATACTACTCTTTCCCTAG
>JASDQU010099844.1:211457-240809 GCA_032191745.1 Picea mariana
TTGGATAGGAAATGATCCCAATAAATCTGGAATGCCAGTGATTGAACAACCATTCGTTAGCCAACTCATGCTTCTCGAAGATTCTCTTCCAGAAGGCTCGAGAACTTCATCTTTTTGCTCTTTAAAAACATGTTCGCACCCTGGCCATGATCACAGTGCGAGTTACCCGCACCCTCGCTTAATGCAGCCTGCGAGAAGTAAGTATTCTCGCAGGCCGCTATATAGGCAGACTGCGAACTATTTGAAAAACATAGTTTCCTGGAAGAAGACAAGTACAACTTTTCTCAGGAAAATATCTTATTGAAGAGCTTGATTTCTCATCATCATGACATCATCACAATGACCAAAATTGTGTATAACACTAGGTGACTCTCTCCCATGTGTTGACTTTAGCACATTTTTCCACAGGGAGTGCACTGGGTAGGTGATAGCAGGTAGCGGATTTGATGAGACCCCTTTTCCAGTCGGTCAACAGGAGGACCATATGTATTTTTGATTCCATTTCCCATTGGATAGGAATTTTGAATCACGGGTCAACTTGCATGGCATTTCTCTTCAATACACAAGCACAGGGGTCTACTGACATCTTTCTCCATGATTCTCACAAATTATTATTCATGGTTTCAGACATAGAGATTCTCAGGTTCTTGACATCCTGCTGGGGTATCCTGCCCCCTTGAGTTGCCATTGTTAACCCCTTGATTTTCTCACTTGCAAATCTTGAGGGTTAAGTGCTAGCAAGTCTTATTTGGCCGACATTCAAACAATATTCCCATAGTGAGATTTGCATGAGTTAGTGTTGGTTCTCATATGAGTTCAAGTATAGGATTGGTTTAGTGATGTTTCTTGCCTCAGAGACAGAGTTTGCACAAGTTTTCATGGATCAGAGAGAGATGGCTATTTTTGACAGATTTCCTACTTTTTAGGAGACCAAGTTCATAGATCCCAATGGCAGTTTTGATCATATATTCAGAGTCCTTGCAAGCTCACGATTCTAGTGAGCCTTTTCCAGACAACATGTGAGCACTTACTATTTTTAGCAGTTGGAATTCTAGGGTTCAGATGACGATTTTGAGCACATATCCGGGTTCCTTGTAGAAAATTCAATTCGATGAGGCTATTTTCAGTGACATGGGATGAGATTCTATTTTTAGCAGTGCCTATTTTTAGGTGTACTATATTTGGCAGGGTTCTCCTAGCAGCCTCATATGTTTTTGGTTTTTTCATATTTTTCGATGGATGGTTATTTTTAGCAGTGCTATTATTAGTAGGTATGGTTGCCATGCAGGATGACATGTGGTAGTTGCAGTTACGACATGTGGTAGTCTTTGAATGTGACAAGTGGTAAAACTATGACGCATGCATGCTTGAGTTAATCATGGCGCATGCATGAGGATATCCAGACGCGTGCATGCATTGGAGATGAGTTGGTGCATGGTTTGTCTTGCTAGTTGGCATGGTTGAGTTGATTGAAGACTATTTTTCCTTCTCTCCCACTTGACTCCTCCTTTCTCTTACTTGAATCCCTCTCTCTCACATCTCTTTCTCTCATGCACATGCTTAGTCAACTCATGCGCATCCTCTCTTCCTTGCACTCACATTCCCTCTTCTCATGCACATCATCTATCCCTTATCTCTCTTTCCTTCCCATGCGCATCTCACTATTTCTCCACTCATGCACATCCTCTCTCCCTTCCATTTAACTTAACTCCTCATGCACATTACACTTCCTTCCTCCCATGCGCATCTCCTTATCTMTCCTCTCATGCACATCTCCTTATCTCTCCTCTCATGCGCATGCATCTCCTTCACTCATGCACTTGTACATCTCTCTTTCTCCTTCTATCCTTGTGCATCCCTCTTTAATGCATGCGCATCCTATTTCCTCTATTCTCCCTGTTTCTTTTTTCATTTATCCTTGCACATCTCATCAAGGCGCATTTACGTTCTCTCCTTGCGCATGTCTCCCTCTTCTTCTATATATCCTATCCATGCGCATGGATCTTCGTTGTCTTCAGTTTAACTCAGAATGCATGGATTCATCTATATCTTTCTCCAGGAACACAACAATTACTCATGAGGTGCATGGCTACCTCACTTCACTTCTTCAAGTGCACATTGCATGAGGAGATAGCTTTTCTTGGGATATGCGCCTTGTAGGTTCTATAAAATGATGGTTTCTCCATTGTTTCTAGGTTGAATGTTCATCAGCTACAACATTCCGTCTTATATTTTCTCTCTTCTCTTTCTACTTCTATTTTCTTTGTGTAAGGATCATCACTATACCAGTTTCTGTATCTGTCTCTATGGCGCAATCAACCTTTTGGGGAATGCAGGAAGAAAGCTTTGTTGTCCTCATATCAAGCTCTCATGGTTTGTTGGTGCTGTGTTGGATTTTGTGCACGATTTAGAATTTATTAGCCTATTATTTTGGTATATTTCAGCCACTTAATAGCACCTTCTTTTCCTTTTCTTTCATCTCTTTTAAGCTAATGTTGCAGGGATTCCACCACAACTATTTTAAAATAAAAAATTTSTAACTTTTGGCTGTTTAACCGTGTTATGGCACAAGTTGTAGGTTGGGCAAAGCCCGACCCAACCAAGGAACAAGTGCTACAACTATGGACATCCTACACCCAATGTCACCTCGATGTAGGTCCCACACTTCAAGGGTGACTAGGTCACTCTAGGGAGGCGATCYCGGTGACCCTAGAGGGATTGAGAGGGATAAGGAGAGAAGTGGAAAAGAAGCCCCTAGAGGTCAAGTATGAATGGAATGAAGGGTAGGGAAAGATGCCTTGTAAGTCAAGTAAAGGCTGCCCCACAAGTACAATGCTTCTCTAGATGATTGTACCTGCCCAAGACATAAGGAAACAAACTTTGCAATAGTGTATGTTAGTTGGATCAGCAAGTTAAGCTTGCTGTCCCTAATTTACAGCAGTATATATCAGCTTATATCAGCAATTAAAACATCTAAAAATCAGCATGTAAAGATCTAGACTAGTTATTTAAATCAGCATCAAACTTAGCAATAGGCTGAAAATAGGCACTTGAGAAGCTAGATAAGATGGCTGTTGTAATGTGTGTTTTCTGCAGAAAATTGCAGCCGTATGGCTGTATCTTTCAGTGGTGAACAGCAGCAAAATCAACCATGAAAAATTGCCAAAAACTAGCTTAAACGATGCGCCCTAGTTAGTAGAGTAAATGAGCAAAGTTAGAGAGCTAATCTAGGATTAGATTTAGAGTTATGAGAGTATTTACTATTAATAGCTAGGGTTATGCAGCCCTAATGACTGTAAGTTAAAATTTGTAACAGCAATTAGAGTGTTGGGAGAGAGGGGACTCCCTAGTGGAGGATGACTCTTCTCAATGAGATAAAACAACTTCAGGCGAGAGAACTTTCAAAAGGTCCAAGATTACGTTTCCCAATGCAATATTTTATTTCTCCAATGCAACAGATCAATGACTAGTGCCTTTACTATTGGGTTAATGGAGTCACAAGTAGCTTAGAGAAGCTACCTCCTTGGGGGTGTAAGCCCTTTTACTCCCCAAGGCAAGTTTCTCTAGGCTAGGGTTTAAGCTTAAGAGGGTGTATGCCCTTATACTTGTCTTAACAAACCTTTGATCAATGAAATGAAGCAAATAACAATGATGAAAGCTATGGTGGGGGTGTATGCGCTTATACTTCCCACCTAGCTCCTAGCATAAAACACTTGAACTTGAAATAATGATAGCATAATAGTAGAAAACCATACCAAGATCAAGAGAAATACCAAGACAAATCACCACAAGAGCTAGAAATGCATCATCCAAGGCTAGCGCTAGGTGGCCTCCATCAACCATTCATAAACATAGGCATAAGACAAGTGCACAAGAGATAAAGAGCTAAGGGGGCTGAAAATTTAAGACCAAGTCTCTCACAAGAGGGAGAGTTATATTTAAAATGAGATCTTACGATCTCTACTTATACAAAAATTACCCAACATGGATTGTCCACAAAATAAGGAGTAAAACTTGATTAGGGGTCAACAACCCTAATATTGCCCCCTTAGCACAATAATATTAAACAATTCACTTAAAATTTCATCTTTTGCACAAATTAAACCCTAATTAAGGATGACGTCACACCTTTAGTGGACGTTTTGCCACTTTGAGGAGGTCGTTGATGTTGGAGAAGGATGGAAGCGCCTCCCAAGGCCATGTGTCAAGCATCTAGATGATCTCTTCTTGGCGAAAACCCTCTTCTCCTCAAAATGTCCAAGTGCAAGTGAGTGGCACCTCACCACCAAGCCCAAACCCCCAATACCATGATGTCATGCTCAAAAGTAAGATGTTTTTCCCCTCCTGGGCAAATCATTTGGTAGGCAATGGGTGGGCTAGGTCATCCAAGTCATCATCAAGGCCGTCCAAGTTATCTTTCTCTCATATGGCATGTGGGCCCCTGGCATCCAACCTGTGGGCTTGTAGCCCCATGGAAGCCCAAGCTAGGCTTGTTCTCCCAAAACTATCCACCAACTAGGTCTTGCAAAAACAAATGGACACGCCCTCCAAGGATCTCAAGTCATAACATCATGATAAGTGGATCCAATCAATAAATAAGCCACCTAAGCATGTGCATCAAAGATTACCATATCAAACAATTAACAATTCAAAGAGACTATGCGACTTGTCAAGCTTAAGTATGGGAGGGTTGACGAGGTGTCCTATTGGGTGGATCTTGCCCTAGGTCAAGGAGAGCCTCTAAGAAGTCCCTCTCTAAGCCATGTAGAGTGTATGAGGTGGACGGGGTCAAGAGTCAATGGGAAAAGGGCTCATGACATACTAGGGGTTGTAGTGTCTCATTCATGGGTGCCTTTGTAGAGGGTGTGTGGTACCTTTGTTCGCAATGCACTTTTTCCAAGCCCATTATTTGCCTTTTATCTTTCTTTATATTTTCTTTAGCACAAGGAGAGGTTGAAGGTCATTGTGTGGTGACCAGATGGTGGCAATGTCACCCACAAATACCTAATGGAAATGAGAAGGCTGGCTCGTGATGAGACTCCCTTTCTCCCAGCCATGCAACTGAGAGTCACTGCCTTGGTTTGGTGACTAGATAATGAGAATGTCATACCACTAGATATCCATGGACGTGATAGGTCGGCTTGTGATGAGAACTCCTATCCTTCAATCTACCTTTTAGGCATTTCTTTGTTATATTATGGGTCCTCTTTATTCAAAGATAAGCGTTTTATTGCTTTCTTGGGTGATCCTTGGGCGAAGCATTTGGAAGGTTCATATATGGATTTTATCTTTTACCCAACACCAACCCCTCATGATGAGACCTCCTATCCTTCAATCTACCTTTCAAGCATTTCTTTGTTATATTATGGGTCCCCTTTTATTCAAAGATAAGCGTTTTATTGCTTTCTTGGGTGATCCCTAGGCGAAGCATCTGGAAGGTTCATATATGGCTTTTATCTTTTACCCAACACCAACCCCTCTAGGCGTTTAGCCCCTTCTTCCCATAGAATGAGGGACAACCCCTTCTTGGGTCAATATACCCTAAAATCCCAAGAGATAAGGAAACAGACGAGAATAATGATGGAAAATGGTAAGTATGGTCAGGAACGGTACGATGGCTCATTAAGGGATTTCCCAGAATCCCAACAGCAAACCCATTCCCAAAGAAGACCACTTACTAGGGCACAATGTCAACCACCAAGGTGAAGCAGAGCAAAAGGCATAATGTCCAAGCACATAATGTCCAAGCACATATCATGAAATCTAGAGCAATCTAAGATATAACATAATCAAATGGCTTAGGTATTGAAATGATGCTCACCATAATATTGACTTGTACCTCATGGAGCAAGGCCCACTGCCTTTCGGAAGCCAACTTGTGTGGTGGATGCCATCTGTAAACCTGTGACTATCTGTGGTGGTGAGTGGGTTTTCCATCTGTGCAAAGGGGTACTGGTGGTCATGTAATCTCTCGGCACTCCATATCTGCAACCTGAGGGGCTCGAGACATCATCTCCTTAGTTATCCACAAAATGGGGATAGCAAACCGCAGCCAAAAAATACCTTTTCGTGCTGCTGTTTTTTTGTTTTTTAGTGCAGATTTACAGGTCTAGAACAGCAGGAAGAGAGGCTAGGGACACCCCCCTGAGGTTGGAAAGCATCAAGCCCAAACGGAGAGGGATCTGTCAGTGACATTAAGGAGCAGTATCTCCTACAATTACATGGATTTCTAGCTTGCTGATTTGATAATTTATTTGCATCCATTCAAGTGCGGAAATTTGTGCTAACACTACTTAAAATTGGATCGGGCACTTTATGGTAGCAATTGTCTAAGACAAGCAATAGTAATGTCATTTTCAGGAAATATGCCCACACCATTTTTCATTTGTCTTTCGTCTCTTTTTGGAAAGCTACGAGTTATGGCTGAAATACAATGATTGATCCCAGTGTCATTTCAATGTCTATAGTTTTTGTTTTAAAGCTTAATCCTTAGAATCTTTGTTTACAGTGGATGGCTCCCAGCCAGAGAAGAATCGTGGCCAGGGGCCGGGGAATATTACTGCCAAGAGTAGCGATGGCCATATGCCAAATTTTTTCCAATCTCACACCGGATGAAAATGGCCACAGGTCTGTATTCAGATTTGCTTTGATACCACTTGTGAATTACCTTATGGTAACCACGGTATGCCATTGGTATTTAAAAGATAAGGCATGAGGCCATATAGTTCAAAGGACAAAGGTAATTATATAATAAATGTGAAAGATACGTGATGCGATCGTATTCAGTCAAAATGACCATCATATTTATAGTACATAAAAGACACGACTCTTCTAAAGGACATGCCACTATATAATAATTAGGTATATTGCATTTTCCCCAAAAATGCCAAATGTGGTGTCTATGGCCACAAGATATAGGCCTTGGAGAAGGGTTTTTCCATTTAATTCCCTCCTTTTTCTGTGGCCTGGGCAAGATGATTTCGTTCTAACTTGATGAGTTGATCTTGGGTAATATATTGGAAAATTAGATTCCCTTATTTATTGGGAGTTTAGATTCTGACATGTCATGTTTGGCACCGTGCTATGTGTATACAAAATAAGTTTTTAATCCTTGCTATATGATTATATTTCTACTGGTAGATTAATTATGTACCAAGCTCTAGTCTAGTAAATGGAAAATACTAAAAACCATTTGTTCATTGATTTTATGGTTTGAGAATGCATAATTTTCTATGCCATTACATTGTTAAATGTATATGTATTTTACATTGTGAACCATTTTTGCAATATTTATAAATTCACCATTATCAAGGAAAACAATGTTGTGTGAGTAGCTCCGCCCTTGTTTGAGCCTGCTTGTTTAAATTGTATTCTGAAGGTATTGGTTCTTCTTTGTGATGCCTTGTTTTTCTTAATGTTTCAAATGTTTCCTACAGGCCCGCTTAATGGTAAGGACACCATCAATGAGTGACCTTAATGAGGTTGTGTATGGTCAGGTATATTGCTTCACTTTAGAAAGTAAATTTTTGGATCTAAAAGCTCAATGATATAGGGTTGTAGTCTTAGGATTGAAGGAGTTTTTGCTTAAGTTGAAACGTTGCTGTGCAGTGATCCTTTTCCTTTTCCCTTCTTGTAAATGTGCAATAAATCTTTTAGCTTTTCTTTGTTTTTGGATTTGGTGAAGTTTCCTTGCTTCTGAGAAAGTTGGAAGAAACGTTTAACTTGTATATTTTTAGTCCTCTGAGAAATCCTTAAGAATGTGTCAAAGTACAAGTTAGAGATCTTGATTTTATGACTTTAAATCTGCTTGTCAAATGAGAATTATGAATTCCTCGTTAGTGAATAATGGATTAGATGATAAATTCACAGAATGAAGGTGCAGATTGTTTGATTATTGCTGTGCAGGAACACTTGAATCGAGATGATTTATCCTTTGTCTTCTCACTGAAGGTGAGTTTTTTTTTTTTTTTTTTTTTGTCGATTTTTTTTGTTTATTTCCATGTTTATGTTGAATTGTTTGTTATTAAAATAAACTTCCATGACCATGGAATGATGTAAATTGACGTGATAGGGAAGGGATTCTCAGTAGCTGATAATAGAGGTAGATGAAATTTATATGGTGAAATATCTGTTAAACCTCAAGAGCTAAATTGGACAGCAGAAATTCGGTAGAAGAAATAAAACTAAACATGGACAGTAAACATGCACAGGAAGATTGAGACAAAATATTGCCCGCCTTTTTTATTAATCTCGTTTTGCTTTCTTGCAAAATTCTATTTGCTCTGAAAAGCAAGGCCCATGAAAATTCTGCATTCCATGCAGAAAGGAAAAATAAAATCAGTTATTGGAAATTTACTGACAATGTTGGAAAAAGTGATTGTCACATATCCAAACAATCTCCCACTTTTCAATCACTTCGAGCAAGGTTGAACCCCCACCTTGCCCCTACACCAAGTGAATTTCCTTCCATCCACTGCCTTAGTTAAAGCATCTGCAACAACTGATAGACATGAGCCCCTTTTCAAATCCAATATCTTTGTATAACTGCTGCAACCAGACTGCTTCCTTGGATTCTTCGGAAGCTACAATGTACTATGCCTCAGTGCTGGATTGGGCAGCCACTTGTTGCCTCTTAGTCCTTCAACCAACAGCTCCTTCAAACAGAGTAAATTCATAAGCACCAGTGGACTTTCGATTGTCCACATCACCTACCTAGTCAGTGTTGATAAACCCACGCAGCTGAAACTTTTTGCTTCAATCTTCCTGATAACAAATGGCATATTCACTGGTGCCCTGTAGGTACCTAAAGATCCTCTTGACCACTGTGTGACAACCTCTCCTGGGATTTGCCATGTACCTACTTACAACTCCTATTGCATGTGCAATGTCTTGTCGCGTACACACCATTGCATACATAAGGCTACCAACCACACTAGCATTTGGGACTCTTGCCATCTTCATTTGTCCCTGTTTTCTCTTAGGATTCATGTTAGTTGACAACGACACTCACATTTGAGATGGTGTTCAAATTGGTTTACACTTCTCCATCCTAAAAAGCTCAAGTATGTTTTTCACATACTTTCTCTGGCTGATAAACAGCTCTGGTTTTGGCGGACTATCTTCATCTCAATCCCCAAGCAATTGTGCAACTCACCTAATCCATGTCAAACTCACATGACAATTGGGACTTGGTCTCCTTGAGTAGTTGTTTACTGTCACTAATCAAAATATAAAACCAGAATAATGAAGTGATTACCCCCTTGCTTGAAGTAAACATAATGAACCACTTCACTTCTTACGAACCCTTGCCCCTCAACATATTTGTCAAACTGCTAGTAACATTGTCTTGGGGACTTCTTTAAGCCATGCAGTGATCTCTTCAAATTGCACACCTTGTTATCTCTCCCTTCTAGTTCAAATTCTTTTGGTTGCTTCATGAAGATTTCTTCTTTGAGCTCACTGTGAAGAAACATTGTCTTCACATCCATTTCCTCAATTTCCAATTCACAACTAGCTACTAATGCCAACCACCTAATAGAGGCTATTTTGGCCCCTAGAGAGAAAGTCTCCTCATAATCAACCTCGTCAACTTGAGAGTATCCCTTTACTACCAAACGAGCTTTGCATTGCTCCACAGCACAATCTATCTTATACTTTTTATTAAACATCCATTTGTATCCAATTGCCTTCCTGTAGGGAATTCTTGCAAATGCCAGGTTTGGTTCTATTCCAGTGCCTTCCTTTCTTCCTCCATGTCTTGTCTCCAGTAAGAAGCATCATCTCTGCCAAGATCCTCTTTGGCATTTATTGGCTCATCACCCGTGGAAGATAAAGCAAAATAGCTAAATTCAAATGTCGCATGGTCATACATGTCAGGTTCTTTTGCTAATGAAATGTCCTCAAATTCCACCCTTGAGTTGGTTGATCATTCTTGAGATGCACATTTTCACTTGGCGATGATGGCACAAATATGTATTGTACGAGACTACGAGTAAAACGATTTTATCACATTGTGTCAATGACTCCATTTTATAAACACAATTTCCCTATATGTCTCTCATGTTGTGATCATGTCATTAAATTACCGACAATGGTATGAAAGTGGATACGGTATCAAGGCTTGAAAGGTTCACGTGGATGAAAGATTGGAAAAGGCGAATACGAGGAGAGAGAAAAGTAAAAGTCATGTGGAGTTAAAATAATTAATGGGGCAAGTTATATCTATTTTTAAATTTTTCTAAAGTTTAATGTTTGGAACAGTTTATATGAAATTTTGTCAAGTAGAGGTATAAAAGCGAAATGTTAACTGAAAGAACTGTAAGCTTGAACAAACACACGCATGTCCCACAATGGTGAAAATGAAACAACTAGGCATAACTATCACATGAAGAAGATCACATTGCGTGCGAACAGGCGGATTGACTGTGCAGACTTGAAGTGCAGGCACATACAAATGGACACAATGCGGACAGAAACACAGAGTGAATGTGCAAAGCCAAGTGTAGGAAGAAACAAAATAAACAGAGACACTGAGAGACAACCCATCATTGCACTATGTAGAGAGCTATTGACTTGTTGACATTCTCAATATCTGTGCATAGAAGAGTAGCAGAAGTGCCAATGTCCTGACATATCACAATCAAAAGACTAGACTTAAACACTATGACTTTGAAGTAGAGCTCCACTTATAAACATAGAGAATTGCAACTCAACAGAGACACACAAAAAACCTAATCTGTCTGAGAAAGATAAATAAAACCACCCGTGAGGGACAAATTCGTGCAGATGCGAGACACCTAGAACATAGAAGCAAGTCCTAGACGTACAAAGAGAAAAGGTGAATTACAAGGACAAAGAAGGTAAAGATACAGAAATAGATTTGTCAAACTAGTCAGCATAAAAAATCCAAATGTATTTCTTCAAGTTAGTTTGTTCTTTGAGAAGTTTGGCAGATAATTTATAGTTGTCAGTGGCACGAAACCCAAACCTATGCAACAAGGTAAAACCATAGAATAGTAGAATAGGGTTAAAAAAGCTAAATCAATTATAGGGATTGTTGTAGCTGATTTTGAGTTGCACCACTTCGACTTGTTGAAATCATCTAAAGAAATATGGGATGAATGGAATGGACTGTTTGGGTCGAAAGCACAGAATGCGTAATCGTCGTGAAAAAACGATAGTTTCAGGTTCAAAATTGCTAGTGGAGTAACTATTTCAAGTCATACAAGTGACCAAAGATCCTTGATAATACAATCAATAGAATGAGGTGTAAAGGTAATGAAGGAGATACAAAAACTTCATATATATATATATATATATATATATATAAACAATTTGCCTTTGAATCAAAACAATGTGGCATTTGCACTTGGTCAATTGCCTTTACCATACTTGGAAAATATGATCTGTTCTCATATGGCTAAAGAAAAACGATTGAGTGAAGAACAAATTCCTCATGAAATTACTTTTCTTGCTAAAATCAAAACAAGCAAGAAAATAAACTAAAATTAAGGTCAACAACACTAAATAACAACTAAATTTCCATCCAACCTGGAATTGTAGAGTTAGAGCCATTGATATTATCAAAGGTCAAAGAGAAGAAAGTGGAAGAAAAGAACAATCTTATTATTGATAATACTATTGACAAGGACACTGAGGATGATGGTGAAAAAATTAATGATGATGATTTCTTATTTTGAGCAGGTGGGTTGCCATGACATGGGGAACAAAGGAAGGCTTGATTCGTATGTAAGATTGTCTAAGGGAATTAAGAATTTGGTTATTTTGAGAATTCTACCTTTACGAGGGTGAAAACAACATGATGGAGCGCTTTTAAGAGTTCTGGATCTGTGGAGGAGAGCACTAACAAGCAGTAGGAATTTTGGTTGTCATTATCAGTTTTTTGTAAACACTTTTTGGAATAACTTTCTGTTAGGGTGGGGGGAGGGTTAAAATAAATTGTTGTATTTCTTCTTAAGAGGGTGCTTGACTAGTAACAGTCAATAAAGTATTGAGGAGTCTTGATGTAGTATTAATGTGTAATAAAAGTCACATATATGTTAAGTGACCAAGTAGTTTAATGACATGGCATTAGATTTAAGTGATGGCAGTTAGGATAAGCAGGTAGGGAAATGATTCTATCACATTGTGTGTGTGTATATATAATTTTTTAATTCTTTATATCCAACTCTCTCTTGTGTTACAATTGACTATCATTAAATGACCAACATGTTTCACAAACCAAATATGCTTAAAGTTTGCAAAGAAGTTTATGATGGTGGTGTTAGAATATGAAGGATGTGTGCTCGTTTTACCATTGACAATACCCTTGTCACCCAACCATAGGCCGAAGCCACCCTCCGAGCACCTTAACCTTGACAGAGAATCACTTCGGAAGCAAACCCTAGGCTAGATAGCCAAACAAAGGGTAGCGCACCTTTCCCCAAGATAGCGCATCAACAAAGGTTGATCAGATGTTCCAAACCCTAGCCAAGAGATAGTCCAAGCGTAACTGCTAGTTGCAGCAGCTGCAACGACAACTCTCCTCCAAACCTGCGCACAAGACTGGGCACTGCAGTGTGCACCAGTTGTTGCTCTGCAATTCTGAGACTGTGTCAAATGGGAGACTGACACCCTGTATTTATAGTGGTTCTGGCAAACTTACTGGGGCCGACTTCTCCTTCTAGGTACCTGTCTGTTCAGTATATATTAATTCTTCTAGCTGACTTCTTCTCTTGGAGGCTAATAACCTAATACACATTATCTTGTGAGTCGACAAGTCTTCTAGGGTTATTAGCCAACTCATCAGGGTTTCTCTTGCTTCCTGGAGTCTTCTATTCTCGTCAGGTTTACATGTGGAAGTAAATACCTCCCGCAGCTACTATAATATCAATACTCCCTCCTAGCTAGGGAGGTATTACAGGTAATGGTCTTGAGCACAAAACATACCATTCTCCCGGTAGCATCAACATAGTTATATGGACTAGATCATGAGCACCATAATCATCATCAGCTGCATCATCTCTCAAAACCATACTCTATCTGAGTAATTAGACAGGATGCTCACTCCACAGAGTGATGCAAGAGCCATTCTTCTAATCTAGAAGAGTAAATGCTTTGAACCATTTTTCGGTAGGAAAATCTCTGTTCATCATTCATCTGGCTGATGATTATCTCCAATAAACTGCTGATAGTCTTCRAGGCAATCAAAACAAAAATAGAACGCAACTGTGTCTATCCATAGTAGTACATAACTACAATCCAGTGGTACACTACCACACCAAGTAACACACAAGTACTTGATTAGCAACGTATAGTCACGAACATTGGAACATATCCACCACARTAGTATACATCTACTGTCATATAGTCTTCATAACAAACATCTGATAGCAACTTGCACAGAAACAATGTTATGRTATAAATTGAATCATCTGGGCCAATCTTTCACTCACATCTGTTAGATCTGAAAGAATATCTGCCCACAGTGTAGAACATCAACAATTGTTGGAATACACACGAATGGAGATCAACATGGGATACATTTTATTAATATGATACTGTTATGAACACAAATATATAGAAATAAATATAAATAAATAATAATTAAATAATAATAATTAATACTCAATAACTAAATATGTTATGAAGAGACACCTTCTTGATGAAAGGTCATATCTCTTATGAAAGGGCACCTCTGCGTGGGTATATATACCTTCATTTCTCATTTGTAACCATCTCATTCATATTCTTATTCAATATATATTTTATTATCCTAAATGGATTTCTTCATATTCCAAGTATTTTGGGTATTTAGTTTATGAATCAGATTGGTTCACCACAGATACGTGTATAAATACATGATCTCGACCTTTGGATTCATCTTGCAAGATGTCTCTTGGACTCCCGATGACAGTTCCTATTCACTTGACTTTTCATATTCCTTAAAGTGAATAATACAAAATATGACCCTAACGGATTACATTTCCAACGAAATTATGAAAGCGTAAGGGGACTATTAAAAAAAAACATTACTGTCAACATTAATCAAATTGAGATCATCAGTGATATTAATGATGAGTTATCCAACCAATTATAAATCTTGGAAGTAAGCATAACCAAGAGCTTAGAATAGAGTAAGTAATTTATATTTGACAATAGATAGCTATATTTTACAATCTCAATTTAAAGTTGTGCATATATGGGGTGATGGTTATGGTGGTGGTGGTGGTACTGTCCACCAAGACGAAATTTCGTCTATCAAACCGTTAGAAAGAAAAAGGTAAGGAATTAATTGGTTTGCTTTAAAATTTTATGTTTATGGTTGAAAAGATTGGTGGTAAGCTTTCCTAAATTTCGATACTTTTGATGAGTTAACAATTTAGGAAGGTTAGTATTGTTACAAATATTTTGAAATTGAGATCTAATGTGGCAATACACAAGGCATTCTAAAAGAAAGTGCTTTTCATCCTCCAACTTCCTAGTATCACAAAGATGACAAATTCTTCCATGCGAAGGCGTTTTAGGAATTGTGCAGCACCCTATTTCACTATGGAGCTCGTGAGAGTTTGTTCTTATTTTAGCAATATTTATTTTCTTTTTTAAGCTAGGTAAAACAAAAAGATACTTTTGATCTTCTAGATTGGGATTAATGACCTCTTATAGTATCTTAATTTTATCCTTTTCTCTATTTATTTATCACACCACAACTTTTCCTGAAATTTAGATGGGATAGTATTTTTAATGATATCAATATTCTGTAGGGCATCCTCCTCTATTTTTCAATGATTTAGCCGAGTATTAGCTTCCTAATGCCATCCCCACTTAATTTGTAGGTGGCCTTGACTAGAGGATTAGAGCTTGAAGCAATCTGAGGAGGCCTCTTGTCTTTCATGTTAGTTGTCTTGTGACATACTCTCAGTGGGGGAAGATCGACTTCTACGAGGAGGATAAGATAGGGCATATTAATTTAAGTTTAATATTATAAATTATAAGACGTTCTAGATTTTCTTGATCTTCCTCCACGATTCTCTAGAGATGGTACAGCCCCAAGCTTCACATCCATGTAATATAACATGAGTGATGAGAGTCTCAAGGAGGAGTTTCTTTTTCCCACAACCATAAGTCTGTTGATGTTCAGTTATTTTCAAGACCGAGATAGGATTTCCAATCTCCATTAATCCTTTTCTCAATGCTATAGTTTTAGTTAAGCTTGTATGAAGTACCACAAGAGAACTTCCTGTAAGTTGCCATTATCATATGCAAAATTAGTGTAAGTGATCTTTTTGGACTTGATTATCATAACTTTTGTTTTGTCAGTGTTTATTGACATACCTGTGCTGGAACATAACTCCTTGAGAATCCTTAGTTGCTTGTCGAGATCATAAGGGCACCTCGTTTTAAGAACAATATTGTTCACATAAGCACACCCTATTTCTTCCAAGCATGCCTCTAGCTTGTTAATGTAAATGTCAAAAAGGGCAGGCAATAGAGGACAACTTTGCTTAACTCCTATATTACAATTACTTTCTTTTGACCATCTCTCAGTGTTCTTGAAGTTAGCAGTAACTTTCACATAGAACCTTAATGCAACAGCTCTCAGCTCAAAATGAAACTTTAGCTCCTCTAATTTGTTTCAAAGGTTATATTAAGGATTGTGTCAAAATATTTCCTAAATTCAACAAAGCAACATAGAAGATTAGTTTTATTATTATGACATTCCTTGGTGATAATCCTAAGCATAACTAGGTGGTCTATGATTGAATGGTAGCTTCTAAAATTGGCTTTGGATTTAGCCCTTTTTCCATGACTATCTAAGCATATGTTGATCTTCTTATCTAGAATAATTCCACATAACTTGGCTAAAAGAGGGCTAATCATAATGGTCTGATGATTTGAGGGTTACTTCTATCCCCGCTTTTAAAAAATAGGTACAATGAGGCTTTGAGTCCTACGCTTAGGGAAACCCTGCTTGACAACCAAAATTAAGAGCTTGTGAATGTGAGGGATAAGGACAAGTCTTACAATTTTAGGATTTCTGCTTGATATCCTTCAATGTGTTTGACTTTTCTTTTTGCAAGTCATTTAACCCCACACTCTATGTCTTCCAAAGTAAAAAGCTCTTGCTTTGTGCTAAGTGTGTGAATTTTGTCCATGAAATTAAGGATTCATAAAGCTTCATAAGGTACGAATTCCAGTCCCTCAAGGCAATTGTATTATTCTCTTTAGTTTTCTGAGTTAGAATTTGCCTCCAATATTTTTAGGGTTGGATTTAGAAAGGTGTACAAGCTTCTCTTGCTTTTAATTTATATAATATTTTGTTTTTTCTTTTAGTTAGGGCTTTGTAACTATTTTGTTTCACGTAATAAATCGTAATCAAAACTTGTCTGCACAAGTCAGAAGGTTAAAGGATAGAAGAAGACACTACAGGAAAAAACTAGTGCAACATGTCAAAAAAGAAACATTGATCGATAAAGAACGATCCAGTTGAATCAGGGAAGTTGTCAGAGATTAAAATCCAAACCATAGAAATAGGAACCAATCCAGATCCAGTCGACACCAGAAATCAGAACAATGCTTTTGTTGGAATGTTATCAACCAATAAATTACCAGAAATGAGAGATAACGGATATTCTAGAACGAAGACACAAGATGCAAGGATGCCTTGCCATCATCTTAATTATAAGAATTACTCTACTGCTCAATGAACTGACCAACAACAAAATCAATATGAATATGAACGACAGTCTCGACTCTCCATACATTCAGAAAAATTACAATTCCAAAACAGAGTGGAGACAGAATCAATGCCTTATTGGAAAACATAAAACAATAAGTTCTGTTAAAAAACTATCAATGAAAAGTCCCAATGAAGACGATCTGGCATGGATTGATTCGTGTGCAATGCAAAAATATTGTTTACAGCTTCAAAGATAATATTGTTGGGTCTGGTGTGAAGTGAAAGCATTAAAGGCTAGAACAAAGGCGGAAACTTCTCTAGACTATGGTTTGAGAACAAAGCATCCTTGAAAGGGGAGGCAATGTAACAAACATAAAGTGTGTATCAAGATACATACTCATGATGAAAGTAAAAACAAATCACTAAGGTCATCAGCCTTCATATTGTGACCCCTCAATGTGTATATATACCGGCATGTAGATTTTTGTAAAGGCATTATCTAATCATTATTAATTATATATATTTATCTGTATGGATTTCAATTCTTTGTCGTTATGTTGATATGTTCGAGTGAATGAACAATTGTTCATTACAAAGTCTCCCAACATCTCCCATATATTTTGAAGAGACAAGGTTAACAAGACCATGGGGTTATTCCTGTTGTATATAACAATCAAGTAATTTCCTTTGCATTTGCTTTTGTTTAGAGCTTTGTAGTGAATTTATCTTGTCTGGCTTTGGTGTTCACTAGTTGTATTTGGTAGAATTTTTGATATGATGTATTTGCTTCTGCAGTAGCAAACCACATCTAATCAAAATCTTATTGTCTTTCAGGTTGCTGATAATGCAGCATTATATGGAATTTGTGTTTATGTGCAAGAAATCGTTCAAAGACCACCTGGTATCCTTGCCATGAACTTGGGAACATCTGAGCCCTTTTCATCTACTAGCCGGTTCCTAGTTTCTGCGCCACGTTGTTATTGCATTCTCACGAAGTTACCCTTTTTTGAACTACATTTCGAAGTATTGAACAGGTATGTTGGCGTCAAAATTATTGTTTCATCAGACAAATGATATAGTCATCCAACACTTGAAAGCTTTCGGAAGGAATCAATATATATTGTTTTTTATAGTTAAACAACTATGTTTTTAATTATGTCCATCCTCATACCTAATAGCAAGATAAAATTTAAATGTCCTAATGTACTAAAAGGCTTTTTAATTTTTGGAATGTATGCCTGACAGTTCTGAACAAATTGGTATATATTGTCCTTTAATTAAATATTGTTATTCTAATTTGCCTTTTGTTATTGTTCCTTCTACATTTTTGATTTAATGACTGTACACGGTAGCCTAGTTTATATATTTGTATGTGGACGAAGATTGGTTGATTTATATCTGATTGTTTGTGCTGAGCAGCATCTGGGCTGCCCTTGCAACCAAAAGCATATAGTGTAAAGACCTTACATCCTTATAACGATTTGTGAACGACGGTAGTAGGTGGTTGGTAGAGTTTGAAACAAACTGCACATTAATTTCTATTAGAAGATTACATTTATCTATGCTGCCTATCATTCACTTCCCTTCATATGCTTCAATCATGATTTATTTTGAGTTAAAATGCATTTAGACTCTACATCAAGGTCTAAAGGAAGTAGAGTCAAGTAAACCATGAAAGTAAGTGTGAAACATAGTGGTAACTTTTTAAGTGTCTTACAAGATCAGTGAGTTAGTCACTTGCTTAAGCTTTGGTTTTGATTCTGTGTTAATGTTGTCAAGGGCGTGTAACTTAAAAGGTCCTACTCAACTCTTTGAATAATATATATGGCATATTTCCTTTGACATTGTGTTATGGTTCTTTCTGTTATGATTCATCCTTTCTGACACTTTCAAAACTCTGGACAGCATTATTGCACAGGAGCGTTTGGAAAGGATAACACAATTTGTCAATGAGATGACCTTGACAGATTATGTACCTCCTATGGTGAAAGTGCGTGAACGAGTGAATGGAAAGGCTGGCTCTCCTACAAATATTGATCCAGACGACTGGATGTCTAGTGCAATTCCGATTGACACTGTGTTGGGGGCTACTGCAGCCGCAGCAGGTCTTATTTCTGAAAGCAAAGTGAGCTCATTTTCGTCACGAGCATCAGAACCCCCATCTCCTGTAAGTGCTGCTACAAGTGAAGCTTCAGAATTCACTCAAGCGAAGGAATGGGATAGAGAACTCAAACAAACAGCAAGTGTTGGCGATGATTATATATCAGAGACAGCAGAAGGGCTTTGTGATAGCTTTGACAAGGTGAATGATTGTGTTGATGGTCGACAGTCATGTGAGAGCCGAACACCATCTTCAAGTCATGCAATTGAGCGTATTGGGAGTTCTGAATCCATTTATAGGTAAATGCCTCTTTCATGTCGGTTCTCAAATGCCTACTGGTCATTCTGATTCCATTTACAGGTAGAGGCCTCTTTTTGTGCCCTTACATGACTGTTCTGACCTTTTTAATGATGGATATGTTTAATAGTGATGCCATTGCCAAAGTAGTGTATTTGTGGAGAAATCATAGCAGAAAACTTATAATTTGTGGCATTGTGTAGTCCACATTAAAAATGTTTCATTTTCCTGCATCGGGAAATTTCATCTCAAAATGTTAAGATATAAAGTTTCAAGATATATGTTTTTCACATTTTTTGATGACTTGGCAACATGTGTAATAACCACAAGAAGTTTTTGACATCATGCTAGTAATTGCAAGTGCAACTGAAAGCTATCCTGCATTAGTTATGCATACAACTGTACCATGCACTACAATTTTAGAAGGAATAATTATGCCTACGAGTTTATAAATTGAAATTTTGCTATCTTGTCTTGACGTGACAATCATGCATAAAAAACCATATTGGCTGAGTGGAGAGGGTACTGCCTTTAACTTGTCCTAGGTATGATTTTTAGGTTTAGAGAACATCTGAATGCCCAATTAATTCTTTGATCTGGTGGTTGTATTCTTGTAGTGTTTTAGGAGGGTTAATTTTTGTAGATTTTAGCTCTTGATAAGCTAGATCCAACCGAGTCATATATTCATTCATCACAATTTTTTTAAAAATTCATCACATGCTGAATATTGTGCAAATTCCATCTTTTTCTTAGACCACATCAAGATAGGCACACGGAAGATTGCCCCAAATTCTAATGGATATGGTTCCTGTTATCACACAATTTGTACTTGTCCAAGCCCAAGACAAGTAAATCGAATTAGCGTAACTACAGGATAACCCACCATTGCCACCCTAGTAGGAAATCCCCATGTTTTAGGGATGGAAGAGGTCTAGCCCAGGGGAGGCATCCCCAGTAACCTCAAGGGATCAGCTAGCAAGGATATAGCCAAGTTCAACGGACCCTTTCACTGGTTACCCAAGTGAAATGTCTATGTCTGTAAAATTGAGGTAAAGAGAGGTGTTTTGGGTACCTGCCTGGAACAAGAACAATATGGCATATATATATATATATATATATATATATAACACTTTCCAAGAACCAATATGATGATATACCTCAACAGACAACAGACAATGCAAATATATGATGGCTGAAGTAAAATTGCAGCTAGATGACGGTTTATAACAGCAATTAGTATTTTGTAACAGCCACAAGAAATATAGATCAGAATTGCATGAAAAAACAGTGAAAAAACAACATTTATCCAATAGATCAATTAACACTTATTCCAAGCAATTCCTGAGTATGTTATCTATGAGTTAGAGTGGATTATGCAGAAAATTGCAGCAATTAATATGTCTGTAGCAATGATTTGCAACAGAAACAAGTTAGTTAGTGAATTAGACTAAACTAGGGTTAAGAGAAGTTAGTAAAAACTTTAGAGGTTAGAGTATAAGAGTTGTTTGATCAATTCCTTCACAAGAGAGAAAATGAAACTAGTGCCTTTTGGGCTTATGGAGTCAATTACAACAGCAATATAATTTGGAGAAATAAATGATGATAGCAATGTTCCAAGGATGACGAGATGAAGTTGAGGAGCTAGGGCCTCAAATTTCAAGTCTCAAAAGATGAATTTGCTAGAGAGCAAGCTCTTTTGGGCTCTGTTATACCCTCTTTTTAGGGATAACTAGGAGATCATGTCTCGAGGCCCACAGGTCCCAGACATGGAGTACCGAGAGCGGGATTGACCTGAGCATGGCCCTGGAGGGCCCATCCTTTTCTTCTTCCATCGGCTTTGTCTCGTCAGCAGCAACAACATCCATCACCATCGGCTTGATCCTGTATCAGAGAAGGTTCTTGCTCTGTGAGGTAATTGGTCCAGGTATCATGGTATGTGTCACTTCTGATCATTAAAACCTTTAAATATATGCATCTGATTCCTTTTATCTCTAACAACTGCTTGGATCTTACATTTGCCCACTTGACCATGCTTGGGGAAATTGACAGGGTGCCGTAGCAAGCCTATGCCCATAGGTTATGGTTTGCCATTGGGGAATTTCTGAAAAGCCATCGTCCGCTCCCATCATAGCACCACTGTTTGATCTTATCTCCCGCTCATTTATCCCATTCCCCTTGTCTAGGCATTGGGTTGACCTATTTGTGGGGTTGCATATTATCTCGTGGGAAGAAGGGGCTAAAGGCCCAGAAGGTAAAAGCAGCTGGTAAAAGACAAAAGCCTAGAAATAAAACCTCGAGATGCTTCGCCCAAGGATCCTCTAGAAGGCAGTAAAAAGCCTCTTAGCAAGAAACAAGAGGGACCCGAAAAATAACAAAACAAGACCTAGTCAGAGGATAGGGGGTCTCATCACGAGCCAGCTGTTTGGGTCCATGGGTACCTAACAGTATGACATTGCCACCATCTGGTTACCACACCAGGGCAGTGACCTTTGGTTGCGTGGTCAAGGGAAAGGGGGTCTCATCACGAGCCAACCTTTTCATCTCTGTGAAAGTACTTGTGGGTAATGCTGTTAGCTCTGGTCACCATGCCAAGGCAGTGTCCCCTAGTTAGTTCTTGAATGAAAAGAAAAAGAAGAAGAAAAGCAAACAAAAGAATAAAGCAAGAAAAAGAATAAAGGTAAGAATGGGGTTGGAAAAAATGCATCCATGACAGGTATAGCTCGCCTTCTACAAAGGCACCCACAGGTAACACTTATACACCCTTGGCCCTCACTGCACCTCATGTTTGGACATCCCCTAGCCACATCACCTCACTTACATGGCTTGGATGAGATCTTCCTGGAAACTTTCCTTTCCTTGTGGACACTAGCCCAATAGGACGTCTTGTCTTTTTCTCCAATCTTGTATTGCAGGTTTTTGTAATGTCTTTGAGCTATTGATTGATGTATTAGGGGTTTTTATGCATATGTCTAATAATATTGATGATGAGATGTGATTGACATTGCTATGATCCCTGTGATTGATGAGCCCATGGAGGGCGTAACTTTTGATGTGCAGGACCATGCCCGACGGACAAGTACCATTTGGACCGGTACACATGGGGAGATGACCAGTTCGAACCTCCATGGGGTTGAAGAGCCCACTAGATGGATGCTGAGACCCCATTAGGGGGCAGAGACAGGACAGAGCTTGATCAGGGGTTTTGCACCTGAGAGGAAGAGGACGTTCCACCAGAGACACTCCGACACGACTAGACCTAGGGGGAATGACCCCTTTTCAGTGGAACGCTAGCCTTGGAATGCTTAGAACGTCCCCATCTTCACCATGACATCATCCAACTTAATGGACACCTTTGGGGGCAGACTGGGCAGCAGTGGCACGTGTGGCATGTTGGAGAGGCCCCCGGGGGGCTAACGTTTTTCTCCTGGATGTTTCATTTTCCCTAGAAAGGGCTAGCACCTCCCTTGAAGGGGCTTTTACTCTCTTTGCAGCTAAATTAGGGTTTTAATGACAATTTAATGTAAAAACAATATGATTTTGACATTATGGCCTTGTCGGCCTTTTTATGACCTAAAAGGTAAAATTAGTTCATTGATACACTATATATTGAGGGTTTTGACTCTCATTTTATAATCAATGGTTAGTCACTCATAATGAGGTCTGAAATTTGCACCCTATTTGGGTTATTGGCTGATTTGAGGAAGGCACACTTGTTGAAGGAAGAGATTTTTGGCATTCTATGGTGTTTTTCTTGAAGGAAGGTGTTACAACTAGGGTTTGCACGATTATTTTCTTGATGAATTGTAAGTATTTTTTTGCAAAACTTCTTGATTGAATGGTTGTAGTCGTATTTCTTATATGTATTTATAATTTGCTGAATAAAAACCCTAGGTGACAAGCACACAAGTAGGTCCTTTTCTCATGTCCCCTGATAGAAAAACTTTTAGCCATTGAAGAAGAAGAAGAGAGCCTAGCCATAGCTACACTCGTTTTTCTTCTTCCCTTAAGCTAGCCGCACCTTTTGACTTCGATAGGAAGAGGACGTCCCAGGCCTAGGTTATCTACACCTAGGGCTGTTTTCTTTTAGGGTTTGATGAAAGAGCCTTGCCTTAGCAACACTCTCCCTCTTTAAACCCTCTTGTCTTGACTTTGTTTTTCATTTGAGCTAGCTGTTTGCAGAGAAGGAGGAGAGAGCAAGAGGCCTTGGTTTAGCAACACTGGAGTGAGCCTCTCTCCCCTAGGGTTACGATTTTGAAGCCCTGCTTTAGCAACACTTCGAAACTTATCTCTCTATTCCTCTAAGTCTCATTCCCTTCAACTCTTGCGTCCTTCATGATTGACTCCATTTAACCCTAAGGCACTGATCTCAGACCTCCAATGTTGACGTAGAATTGGATCTAAACACTCTCAAACTCTTTTGAATTGAAACCCTAACTACACTAACCCTAACCTACTAACCCTAAGTTGTTGATGTTATCTTTGAATATTTCATCTTTATTGCAACAGCGTTTCATCTTGTGAGCAATTGAATGGTAGTTGAAGGCATTAATTGAGTTAAGAAGTGATTTGCCATATCGAAATTTGTATCATTCTAGTATTTATTGGTGAAGTGACATTATTGCTATTGCTATTTTGTAAACATTGACTTCGTCAACATTTACTTTCAAATTACTCATATTGAATATCAGATAGTAACTGATTTATATGAATTACTAACCAAGATTGCACGCATCAGTTTCCTTGTTGTATTGTCTCAAGCATGTGCTTTTCTTTTCTTTGGTTATACTCTATTATTGGCTGTTTAGCTAGGACTATCTGATCAGCGGTAATCTGTGAAGGGGGAACTTGTCTTTGTCCTGTTAGCCTTTGCCCTTTCAAAACCCCAGGTTACCAGGGACGTCTCCCCTCGGCCTAGCCTCCCTAAAGAGAAAGAACCTTCCCATTGTGGTGACATTGGGTGGGATAGGTTCCTGTTACGCCAGTTTGACCTTCTACCTTATAGCCTTTACTCTTAGCTACAAACTGTGCGATAACAGGCTCCAGTGAATTCTTCTTCCTCCTTAGACTCTTGAAATATATAACAAGAAGTTTCTAGAACAAGACTTCTAAAGTGCTATCACTTTGGGGCTTTAGAAGCTTACCCTAGACAAGATTCTCTTAGCAATTCAATAAGTAGAATGATCTAAAGAGAGGAAGAAACACCTTATGTTCCTCTCCTAGGGTTTAAGCAAGCAATTTCATAATCTTCAACATGAACAAGTAAAATTCACCATCAACATTTAATGCATGAAATGAAAATTGCAAATTTTACTTACTTCACCAAGAATAATCAAGCATAAAACCCTAGGTGCAAGAAATTCCACCATAAATGAGCCAAGAAGCATCCAAACTTGCTCTCCAAGAGGTGCGCATGAGTAAAAGAGCCAATGTTGCCCTAAAAGGGCAAAAACTTCAGTCCCCTATCTCTCTTGTGTGAGAGGAATTATGATGAAAATGAATGGTGGCTAGCCATATTTATATGGGAAATCCTAGCCACCCAAAAGTCATGTCTTTTCAATAATTGAGCCTACTTCTTAATTTTCCCATTCAAATGAAACAAAATTCAATTTTTACAAGAATAAAACCCTAAAGGGTGACATCATGCCCTTCTAGGGTGACGTTGAGCTCCAAAAGTGGAACGTTGAGGTGGAAGAGTGCAATGTTAGGCCTCCAAAGGCTAATCATCATGCCACAGGTGCCAACCATCAAGTCAAACTCTCCTCCACCAAACCATCAAGCCCTAAGTGACATCATGGGCTAGTAGGGTGATGTCCAAGCCTCCAAAGGCTAGCGTCCAATTGGGAGAAGGTGCAGTTCATTTCCTAGCCATGCTAGAGTGCCTCCAAAGGCAACGACCTCCTCCTTCCATGTGCAAATGGTGGTTACAAGCTTGCCCCATACATGGGGTTTCTGCATCCATCCTTGGGCTCCAAATCCCCCATGAACATCCGAACAAAGTCATCTCCTCATGAATACCTGTCCACTAGGCAAGGTCTTGCAAAAACAAACTATTAAAATTAGTGTAGCTGCAAGAGCCATTCTCCGGGAGGATGGCAAAGACCCTAGCTGTGATCTAGGGTCCCCAGTACACTCCTGGGGTTCTTGGTCTGGGACCAAGTAGTTAGAGCCATGGTAAAAGACCCTAGTTGGGCCCCCAGTGTATTATTGGGGTTCTTGGTCAAGGACCAAGCAGTTTGATGATATAAGTCCCTAGATGTGTTCTAGGGCCCCTGGATGTGTTCCGGGGAATCCTTGCTCGATGCTTGGATTGATCCTTGGTTGTGTACCTTAGTGGATAAGACCCTAGTTGTGATCTAGGGCTCCTAGATGTATTCTGGGGTATCTTGGTCTAGGACTAGGCAGTTTCTTGGTTGAGTACCAAGCCGAGATGATGTGTGACCTTCTTGTCTCTCGGGATGGTCCATGTGACCTAGGAGCAGTTAAGATGAAGGAAATGATCACATCATTGACCTTCCTTGTATGCTGGGATGATAAAAGCTTATAAGTTATATCATGAGATTCATGTGGACACAACTTCCATTAAAGGAGGACTTAATCCTTGACCTTGTCTTATTGCTTATTATGAACGCCCCCCTTGCTTGAGTTGATTGGGTGCTTACTTCTTCCTAAAGAAGCTGGCCACCTAGATTTTGAAACCCCTCTCTTAGAGTTGTTTAAAGTTTTATTTCCTTGTTGACTTTTGACTTGTCATTTAATATTTTAAAAGTTAAAACATTATTTATTTAATTGTTAGGGTTTAAACCTAGCCCTAAAGTTAGGACTAATCTGCTAGCCCTAACCTACCTACCAGAACTATAAATAAAGTGTCCTATTCCTCACTCAACACACTCACACTCTCTCCTAGCCGAGTTTTGGTTTGAGGTATTTGTGTGGCTCCTCTTGTTCAACTTGCTAAGGGGCTGCGACCCTTCTAGGACAAGTTCCTTGGTGTGTTCTGGTCTGCTACAGCCACCATGGGCTTACTCTCTCCAGCTTTATGCCAGCCGCTGACCCTAAGGGTCATTTCCAGCTCGCTGAATAGGATTTTCTTATTGCTGTTGCTATTTTGGTATTTTTCCTTTGTGCCGCTGTGCTGCCTAAGTTGATGCCGTCCTCATCTTTGTTGGTGCCGCCCTGTGTATGCTGCCTAAAGTTGATTCCATCCTCATCTCTGCTGGCGCTGCCCTGTGTATGCTGCCTTACCTTATCTACTTGCAGCCCTAGTACCTCGAACAAGGTTTGATAGGGATACCCTGGAATTGCTGGTACTTCTGCCTATTGCTGTAACAGTTTTTGTATTTTTTGGGCTGAAATTATTGATGCTGTCTTTCAGCCACTAGGCTGGACAGTGGTGTTTTGTTCTTAGCCCTATTACTTGATGTTGGCATGGCTTCTTGATTCTCAGCCAGCTGGTTAGTTTTTTGGTCTACTACCCTAAAAGTTCTTCTTGGCAATTTGTTCTAAGGATCATGATGAGATCTACCCTGAGAGTTTGATCAATGATTCCTTAAAGCTTTTTCTGAGCATACATCAAAGAGGATAACAACAACATATCAGATAATCTTGTTCCTTGTTTTCAGCTAAGGTGATGCTTAAGTAAATGTTCTGTCCGTTACTGTTTCATGCTATCAGAATATGCATCAGAAATTTTAATGTCTTGCTGATTATAAAATACAGTAGCTAATGTTTAAAATTAAAATATTTCTGTTATAGCTAGCTACTGTTTATTTTGCCTTAAATTCTAACACAAACAAATACACCCTCTAAGAGTCTATAAGTCACAAGGATCATGCCAAGTTAGCCACATTTAATAATGGAACCACCCAAACATGTGCATCGAACCCTCCCTTTTCAAACTAAACAAATGCTCAAAGACCTTATTCAATTTGTCAAATTTAGGTGAGGGGTGTCAAGGCATCCTATTGGTCCAGTCAATCCCCAAGTCAAAGGTGTTTCCCAAGGGGAACCTGTCTAAGTCATGTGTGAGTATGAGGTGGAGTGAGGTAAGACTTATGGGCATGGGGTTCATGACATACAAGGGTTCGTATTGTCTCATTTATGGGTGCCTTTTTTAGAGGGTGTGCTGCCCTTTGTCCGCGATGCACAACATTTTTCCAAGCCCATTTGCCATTGATTTATTAAAGTGTTTCCAAGTTGAAGACAATATGGGGCACTAAACTAAGCAATAAAAAGAAAGCCCACATATGCTCTACCTTGGTTGTCAAACTTTCCCAAGTTGAAGATAATAAGGGGCACTAAACTAAGTAATATAAACAAAGCCCACTTACACTCTACCTTGGTTAGCATGTTTAATTAATTATTTGTTTATTTCACGGGCCCCTCATTTTTTTCGAGAAGCATTTCATTGTTCTCTGGGATCCTTGGGCGAGCATCTGGAAGGTTTTTTTATTGGCTTTTATCTTTTGCCAGCTACATTTCCCTCTGGGCCTTCAACCCCTTCTTCCCATGAAATGAGGTACAATACCTTCTTGTGTCAGTGCACTTGAAAACCCAAAAGATGAGGAGACAGTATGGAAAAAGTATGGAAAGTGGTAAGTATGATCGAGAATGGAACAATGACTCTTCAAGGAACCACCCAGTAGCACCCCATTCCCAAGGGTGACCAACTTACTAGGACATAATGACACCCACCAAGGGTAAATAATTCAAAATGTATAATTTCGAAGCAAACGTTTTGTAATCAAGAAATAATTCTTTGCAACATATTCGAATGCTTCAATTATTAGAGTGACACTTACCATGACACTGAACTTATTACCTCATGAAGTAAGACTTGCTATCCTCTGGGACTAGACCTGTGTGATGGATGCTGCTCTGTTGCTGGTGATGTTTGGTGGTGCATCAATGAATAGGAGGGGCCCTGCGAAGCCATGCGAGTCAATCTGGCTCTCTACACTCCATGTTTTCTACCTGTGGGCCTCGAGACGTGATCTCCTTATTTACCCCTAGTCTGAGGGGGTAAAGTTCCCTTGTGCTCCTTGTCCATGACATTTTGTCCAAGATGCACCCGCTTAGAAAGTTAGATATGATCATCATATTCACAATGCTAAAACTTCACTGGAGCCTTCAGGTCCTCTCCAAGTACAGTTTATGATGCACTTGGGTTCTATGACATCCTCTTCTTCACAAAGACACGTGTGGTCCTCTCACAGATGGCACCTCCTATTCAAGTTACCTCTTGGTTTTAGCATGCAGAGTAGAGATATGTCATTTTAGTAGCTTGAGGGGTTTTGGAGGGTTGGCATGCCTTATTCATGACTCACTCTAGAGTAGTGTCTCCAATGTTGCCTTGGATGAGCATGCTAGATTCCTATGGCTTTGGGTCCATGATAGTGCTCCTCTACCCTGGGAAATCTACATTGTAGTGTGCTACTTCTCTAGCATCATCCCACTTTGCACTCCACAACAACTTGGATGGGGACCCTTTACTTGACCTTTATAGTATATATTTATATTGCACACTATAATCTACTCTTAGTGAGTCTAATCTCTTGGGGTACTTTAATCCCCACCTAGAGTCTTATAGGAACTACATAATAGATCTGAGGATGTCGTCTACCTTCGAAGGATTGATCTAGACACAATGAGACTTTATAGAGTTTTAGATGATGGTCAAAGATCCCTGACAACCTATGAGAGACAACTTTTACAACTGTAGGAGTCATGTCTGGTGCTCCTAAATGGTCTTTCATGTTTCCCTTTATTAGGAGGCTTCACATGTTTTACCTCACTGTGGGGAGGGCAACATGGTGGATTATGTACTAGGCATGGTGGATTTTGGTGATTATGCTTTTCCATTTTATCCATTTTCTCACTACCCTCGCTCACCACGATCACTCCTTTTCCTTGGACCACTGTCTTCTCTGAATGGGGGTATGTTGACTCATACACCTCTCGCCTTCGAAAGTGGCTACCCTACCTCTTCCACTTCTTGTCCCTCAAGACCTAGGCTGCGGGGGAGTGTCCCCGCTCTCGCTCCCGAAGCGTGCTCCCTGAATGCTCCCTTCTTGGAGCGTTTTTCGGGAGCGCGCTAACTAGGGAAAAAAAACGCTCCTTGCCTTAAAACGCTCCCAAAAACGCTCCTTGCCTTAAAAACGCTTCCAAAAACACTCCCAAAAACGCTCCCTGCCTTAAATTGATCGGATTGAGGTTGGAATGAATGCTTAAATCTCACATTGCAAGTGATACATCTCTGGATGGTTTGAATGCTTTATGA
>JASDQU010099844.1:249502-267933 GCA_032191745.1 Picea mariana
ACTCAACGCAAGGTTAGGAGTGCCAAACACTGCTCACACACTGAAAACTCAATACCCTAGCCAGCGTATGCAAGAGAGGCTGCACCTACAGCTGTAGCAGACACAAGGAGTACCTACAGCAAACACAAACAAGGCCGCACCTGTACCTTCAGCACACTCAAGGAAGGCCGCACCTGCATATACTCCAAACAGCATCCAAAGGAAGAGGACGGTGCTGGTAGATCACCCACAAGAAAACCGGCAGCTAGATCACATACACAGCAGAAGGAGGCGGCAGCATACACAGCAGAAGGAGGCGGCAGCATACACAGCAGATCTAAGAAGTAGCTCCCACATAAAATACAAAGAGGCTGCAGACTAGAGAGAGGATCAACGCTAGCACATGAGAATAATAGAATGAGGATAAGGTGAGAGGGGGGGGGTTATTATATAGTGTTTAGGTTAGGGTAAGGGTCAAAATAAAATCACATGTTTAAATTTCAATTTAAACATGTGATAATAACATTTAAAATTTAACTTTAAATTTACCCCTTTAATAAGACAACAAAACCCCAAAACAAACAGGCAAGGGTAAAGGAGGGTTTGCAAGGTGGCATTACTCATTCCTTCATATCACATGGTGAACCTATTACTTTATCATCACTGCATATGGGACTTATCCCTCATGTGGTTATGTCCTTCTTCAAGGAAGGTCATGTACCATCAAGTACTTGATAGAGAATCAAGTAGCCCCATGACTTTTCCTGGGGTCTTATCCACCAAGGTCAGAGACCAAGGATCAACCCATGCCGTATGCATGGGTACCCTGGACTTTTCCAGGGGCCCTAGGCTTATCTAGGGGCTTTAACTGCTTGGTCATAGACCAAGAATCAACCCATGCCGTATGCATGGGTACCCTGGATTTTTCTAGGGGCCCTAGGCTTATCTAGGGGCTTTAACTGCTTGGTCATAGACCAAGAACCCCAGTCTTATACTGGGGGCCCTCTCAGGGGTCTTTACTGCTTGGTTCTTCACCAAGAACCCCAGTCGTATACTGGGGGCCCTCGCAAGGGTCTTTTGCCATGGCACTGACTGTTTGGTCCCAGACCAAGTACCCCAGGAGTGCACTGGGGGCCCTAGACTTATCTAGGGTCTTAGCCATCCTACAGGAGAATGGCTCTCGCAGCTGCTTATAAATTTAACAATTTCAAGCAATGTTGAAAAAGTTGGCATCGACAAAAAGTCGGTGAGGGTCCGGAAAACATCGTTTCAGAAAAAATCGGAAAACCACGATAAACATTAAAAAATAAAAAATAAAAAAATATATTCATTTTTTTTTCAAAATTTTGAACATATAAAGCAACAATAACATCAGATAAACACATTGGCACATAAATATGGAGAAACGATTGATATATATGATGTAGTGGATGCCAAATAAAAAATGATACATCAAAGTGGATACTGAATCTTGAGGGGCCAAAAGTTAGAACCAATACAAAATGACATCACATATATAATTATAAATGTATCTTATCATCATGAGGTAGATGTACAATGATAAATGAAACAAAACTAGTAGCTAGCTATCTAATATCAATGCCCTCTCCCCCTTTTACGAGAAAAGATAATGGGTTGTTTGTCAGGCCTGCCCCTGATAGTAGAAGGCCTTGAGTTTGACAGTGGACGACGACTGGTGTGTCTAGAAGTAGGTGTATCAGTAAGTGTAGTGGGGATCAAGAAGGAATTGTCAGTTCCCTACAGCCCTCAACAGAATGGGGTAGCGAAACAGAAGAACAAGGCCATTTTGGTGCTGCTAGAGCAATGCTGTATGATCAGGATCTGCCCAAGTTTTTATGGGCGGAGGCATGCAGTACACCAACATACATACAAAACATGAGTCCTCACAAGGTGTTGGGGAGAATAACTCCTGAAGAGGCATTTACACGGAAAAACCCAGAAGTTAGTCACTTCAGGATTTTCGGCTGCCTAGTCTATTGTCATGTTCCCTCAGATAAGAGGACGAAGTTGGATTCCACAACAGAGAAGGGGATCTTCGTTGGCTATAGTAAAACTTCGAATGCCTATTGAGTCTATGTTCCAACACTAAAAAAGATGCTGGTCAGGAGAGATGTGAGATTCGAGGAGGAGAAGGCTTTCAGGAAGTCATATGATGTGCTAGTAGTAGCAGGGGATCAACAGTCGATAGTTCCAAAGGAGGAACAAGGGTCATAGGTACAAGTCACAGGGATAGGTATAGGCATAGGTACAGGAAATAATACTCAGACAATGGAGTTGGATGAGGAGTAGGAGGCTCCACCCATCGAGATTGTACCTCCTTTTGTCGGGAGGAAGAGGAACCAAGAGGTTACTCTGAACTTACAAGATGCTCAGGAGTTCGTGGGTCCTCCTAGTACGAGTGTCAGACAAAGCAGGCCACCACAACGATACTAAGGTTATATGGCGTTGATGAGTGATCATATTGATAGGGAGCCTTCTAATTTTCATGAGGCATTGAAACAATAGGTTTGGCGAGATTCCATGGTGGAGGAGCATGCCTCCATCATGAAGAATGACGTTTGGGAGGTGGTGCCAAGACCATTAGGCAAGTTAGTGGTTGGGTATCGTTGGATCTAGAAGATCATGCATGCTGTAGATGGCAGCATTGAGAAATTCAAAGCCAGGTTCGTGGCTAAGGGGTTCTCTTAGAAAGAGGGAGTAGACTCTGACGAGACTTTTGCCCCGATAGTCAGATCTACTTCCATCAGAGCCGTGATCTCATTAGCAATAGAGATGCGTTGCCAGATTCATCAGAAGGATGTCAAGGGAGCATTCCTCAATGGAGTTATTGAGGAGGAAGTATATATAAAACAACCAGAGGGTTTTGAGGCATACGGGAGGGAGTCCAATGTATGCAGATTGAAGAAAGCACTGTATGGGCTTAAGCAGGCACCCAAAGCGTGGTATGAGCGCATTGATAGTTACTTGTAGGGCATTGGATTTGTGAAGAGTAAGGTAGACTTGAACCTATATTATATCATGATAGGGCGAGAGCCGCTCATTCTCATGTTATATGTGGACGATCTATTTCTGACAGGTTCATAGAGGCTCATTGTTGAATGCAAGAGGGATCTTGCTTCGGAGTTCGATACGAAGGACTTGGGGTTGATGCACTATTTTCTTGGATTGGAGGTGTGGCAGCAAGATGGCAAGATTTTCTTGGGACAAGGGAAATACACAGTGGAGATCTTGAAGAGGTTCATGATGCACGAATGTCGGTTGATGTCTACACCCATGTTTACTAATTGGAAGAAGATAAATACTTCCAAGCAGGAGGCAATGGACCCTACTTTATAAAGACAGTTAGGCAATTGATAGGCTCTCTCATGTATCTGGTCAATATTATGCCAGACCTATGTTGCAGGAAATGCCCCCCACCCTCTGTTTCTGAGGCTGATATGGTACGGCCCAGAAACGTCGTCGATTGTACCGTACGACGTTTCTCGAAAGGGAAATGTCGTACGGTACGACCGACGACGTTTCGGGCCGTACCGTACCCGTACGGTCGGGTTTCCGTGGCTTTTAAAGGGAAATTAGGCAAATAAAGGGGGCCGTGGGCCCCCCAAACTTCCAGTTAGTTTTAGTTAAGGCCTTTTTTGCCTTCTCCAAATAGAATTAAGATGATTTTCTCTGATTTTGTTTTAATTAAAAAAAGAAATTTCTAGATGCAAACCAAAACCCTAAATCTCCTTCATTTGCTATAAGAAACCACTTGCTTCACTCATTCCTCACACTTTCATTAGCAAGAGGAGCTTCCTACAACAACAAGAAGGAGATTGTGTGTGGTTTTAGTGAGCAGATTTCTTCTCTATTTGGTGAATAGATTTATTTTATGTTTGCTTAGCAAGTTAGCAGTTTTTTTTTTCTCTTGGTTTGCATTTGCAATATACATTTTTCTGTTTTGTTTGGAGAACAAAGTTTTCATTTTCTTCTTTTCTTGCAACATTCATGGCTTCTCAAAGTGCTATTTCATCTTGTCCTAGAGCTGTCGAAGTAAGCAGGAAGCAGGAATACTATCCTCTTTGGAGGCATGTTACCAAGGTCAAGGCTATGGGTGCCGGTGGAGGTTGATGGGAATGGAAGTGCAATTTATGTAAGAAGGATAGGACCTTCAAGGGCTCTTACACAAGAGTCAAGTCTCACATTTTGCATGAAGGGAAGGGTATTGAAGGTTGTCCACATACCCTTGATCTGCAGGTGAGGGATAGATTCCAAAAAGAGCATGATGATGCTCAAAAAGTGAAGGATAATGGAGCAAAGATTGCTATGCATGGCAGTAGCAAGCCTCCTCCTTCCTTGGGTGTTAGCAATGAGCCAAGGATTGTTCATGAAGCAAGGAATAGGAGGGCACTATAGGTAGAAAACGAGATATCCAAAGGCCCTTGAGGACGAGGTGCAGCTTCAGACAACAGATTGATGAAGATGTTCAACAACCAAAAGAGAGAAGAAACAGAGTCAAGAGTGGCAAGGGCCATATTTGCAAGTGGCATCCCATTTAATGTGGTTTGGTCCCCCTATTGGAAGGATATGGTGAAGACAATTAACGAGGCTCCTCAAGGTTTCAAGGGGCCAAACTATGAAAAACTCAGAACAGTGTTGCTGCAGAAAGAGAGGTCATTGATTCATGATATTCTCAAACCAGTTCGCAGCTCATGGACCAGCTCATGGGTTTCCATTATCTCTGATGGATGGACTGATACAAAGCGAAGGCCCTTAATCAATGTTATTGCATCATCACCAAAAGGAGTGATGTTCTTGAGAGTAGAAGATTGTTCTGGCGAGGTAAAAGACAACAAATTCATTGCTGATATTTTAATTTCTGCTATTGAACAAGTAGGGCTAGCAAATGTGGTGCAAGTTATCACAGATAATGCCACCCGTTTGCAAAGCTGCAGGGTTGATTGTTGAGAGTAGATATAATCATATTTTTTTGACTCCTAGCACTGTCCATAATTTAAATCTCATTTTAGAAGAGATTGAGGCAAAAATTGAATGGATTAAGGAGCTCACAGGGCAAGCTAGGGAGATCATTAAATTCATCACCACCAGTCTCAAACAATATATTGAGAATACTCCAAATTGGAGTTGCTCAAAGTTGCTGAGACAAGATATGCCTCAAACTTCATCATGTTGCGCGGCCTTGTTGAGGTCAAAAGTGCATTGATGAGTATGGTGGTGGGTGTGACTTGGGCTGAGTGGAGACAGTCAAATTCAAAGAGAGGAAGTATGGTGTAGAGGGTGTTGATTGATGAGGATTGGTGGAACAAGGTAGAATTCTTGCTCAAGTTTACTTCATCGACATTTGAGCTTCTTCGAGATGTAGACACAGACAGACCATTCCTGGGAGAGATTTATGATGGCATGGATACCATTGTTGAGAAAATCATGGAAATTATTACACAGGAGGCTCCCACTCTGTTTTTTGTCAAGGTTGACTTTGTTGAGCATGTGAGGTCCATCATTGTTACTAGGTGGAATGGATTTAACACTCTATTTCACACTTTGGCACATGCTCTAATTCCCAAATTTTATGATGAGGAGTTCATTGCTCTTAACAATGGGAAGAGGAAGGCCCCACATAAGGACAAGGAGGTGGCCACAGGAGTGGAAAAATCCTTCTAGAGGTTGTTTCCATCTTCTCAGCAAACAGATGTGAGGGAGGAATTTGCTTGTTTTGCTGCTGGATTAGAGGATTTTGCAGACATGTCAGTTTTGGAGGAGAGAAGCACCATGGACCCGATTAAATGGTGGACTTGTCATGGGGCAAATGGTGTATATTTGCGAAGCCTTGCCACTTGTATTCTATCACAAGTGGCAAGCTCTTTATCAACAGAAAGGAATTGGAGCACCTATGGTTTCATTCATTCAGTGAAGCGCAATAGGTTGGGATCGCAGAAGGCTGAGGATCTTGTATATGTGCATTCAAACCTTTGCCTTGTGTCTCGCAAGGGTGAAGAATATACAAGTGGACCTCATAAAGAGTGGGATGTGGATGCAGAAAACCTCGACTTAGAGCTCTCTCTTTCTGCTCTTGATATTGATGATGATGCAAGTGGAAGTGGAATTCAAGTTGCCATTGAGGCTCTAGTTCTGCTGAACATGCATCTTGTTCTATTTTTGATGATGAGGATGAGGATCAATATGATTATTGATATGTAATTGTAGTTGCCTTTAGCTCATGTTTTTTTTCATTTTCAGCACATACAACCTCATTTATAAAGGCTAATTTTGGATGTAAAGCCTCATCTATAAAGGCTAATTTTGGATTTTGCTAGTTGCATCATGTAATGAATGATATTCATCATCTATGGGAGTTAATATGGACATGGTTTTCCTTCTAAAATGTCATTTATGTGTATCATTATGTTTTTCTTGCAATATAATGCTTTATTTTTTAAAAAACTATATATATATATATATTTTTTTATTTTATTTATTTTTTTAATTTTTTTATATACGACGTTTCCCCTTGCGTTTCCATTTTTTGAGGGCCTGTTTCATATTGTACCGGTTTTGGAAACTTAGAAACGTTTCCTTGTTTCGTGCAACTTAGTGCCAAACATTTGTTTTTTTGAGAATACTCTTAGTCAGTTCATGGTTGAACCAAGGAGAGAACATTGGACAACAACGAAACATATATTGGGATACCTATGTGTCATAATTGAGTATGGTTTGAGGTATGCTCAGGGAGATGGAGTGAAGTTGATGGGCTTTACAGATGCAGACTGGGCAGGCAATGCAGTGGACAAGAAAATCACTTCAGGGTGTTGTTTCAACTTGGGATCGGGGGTTGTCTATTACTTCAATAGGAAGCAGAAGCTTGTTGCATTGAGTTTTGTGGAAGCAGAATACATGGCAGCATGTGAGGCCATCTGGCTTCAGAAACTGCTAGTGGCATTGTTTGGTCAGGAGCTAGAGCTGACCATCATACATTGTGATAATCGAGTTGCATAAAACTCTATGAGAATCCAGTGTTCCGTGATAGGTCAAAGCACATCAACATCAGATATCACTTCATTCGAGATTGTGTACAGATAGGTATATTTCAACTACAGTATGTGCCTACAAATGAATAGGTTGCAAATACAAGGCCTTAATGAAGGGCAAGTTTGTCTTCTTCAGAGATAAGATGGGAATAACAAAGAACATCTTCCTCACTAAGAGGGAATGTTGAAATATTATAGCTCGGACATGTGTCTTTGCTTAGGTAAGGTGTCATGCAAGCAAAAGGCACAATGATTTTTGTTTCTCCAAGTCATTTAAATTTTTCCTAAGTCTAACTTAGGAAAATGTGATTAATTAATCTGATTAGTGATCATTTAAATATTTTCTAAGTTGAAACTTAGGGAATGACAATTATTAATCAGTATTAGTTAAACTTCTATGAGAAGCTTCTTTTGAGCTTATCCAAAACTCAAAGTGAGTTTCAAATTAGATCGTAGCCATTGATTTGACATGTTGGGGATCAAATCTCCACCATTGAATCATCTAGCCAAAGATTTAAAAGGAGAGGGGGTGGCTTGAGGAGAGATGGATTTAGTGAGTGACATCGAGGGTTTCAGCGGCAAATCGAAAGTGTGCTAGGGAGGATTCGTTCTTGGATGAGTTCAGGTGCCGAGAGGGAGTTCAGAGGTTGCTTGCCTTCATTTCCTAGCAGGAGGGTCATGTCTGTTGTAGAGGCCAAGAAGGGGGTGTTGGAGTCGAGTTTGGGGTTGAGGTTGAAGCCGAGAGAGAGATGGAGCAAGGTCGTAGCCTCTCCAACTCAGATCGACCCAAGCCTTGGGGCCGTGAGCTCCCACAACCACACCTACAACAGCATCATATGTAGACAACAGAGCTGTGAGGAAGAGGTCGAGACTTAGCAAGCCATAGACTCAGATCCAAGCATAATTTTTCTGTGGAAGATAGTGCAAGGTTTGACACAGATTTATTTTGTAAACATTTTTTGGATTTGTTGAAGCTGATAATAAAACCCTTGTTTGTTGGTTTTCCTCGGAGTTGGGGTTTCCATGGCAAATTTGCTGTGTTGAAGTTGTGAAGGGTTTCTCTATTTTTTGCTGTGTATTGCAAGGGTTAATTTGCTCAGTTATATTTCTGTTTCATAAATCAAAATTTAGAGTTTATCATTGTTTTTGTTTTGGGCATAAAATTTATTAGATTCAGAAAAAAGATTACTGGGCTTAAAGAAATTTAACACCTCCCCCTGTTGCTCCTCCAGGTCATGCTGTTGTTCGGGTTCCTACTCTAACCATCCAGGTGCCTCCTCCATGATAGGCATCTCAGCCTCCACCCTCCTCTTAGACAATACATCAATATTGTCCAAGGAAATGGCATCCATATTCGATGTTCTATCCATTTGCTTCAACCATAGTCAGAGATTGTAATGGACATACACAGCCAGAGGAGTTCAACAATCAATACAACCAACATCGAGGTACATAAAAGGTTTGGTGCTCTCGATTAAATGCCAATCCCGTACCCTCATACGTGATAGAATCCAGTGAAAATGTTGCAATCCTACCAATCCTGAAATCCTGAAAATTGTTAAGTCTGCTGGATTTTGAATGGGATATGGAATTCTACTTTATCCATATCAAGTCCGATGAGGATGGAACCACTCTCAAACATCTTGAAACAATTAATGGTAATGTCAAAAATTTAAGTATTTAACATTTACCATTAATTGCCAATGTCTTTGGTCAAACCCTATAAAAAAAATTTAATCTTGCATGTTGGTGGGGTCTAGTACCTACTCGACCCAGTGAAGCCCTTCTCCTTCCTTTGTTAGACAACCGAGAGGGGGGGGGGTGAATTAGTTGTTATTGTGCTTAAACAATTATGCCCGTTTTAAACTCATTACAGAACACTTAATGATGATCACAATAATTCAGGGAAGTAAGCAATAGAGTATTCAACATCAATCACACACACGAAGTATACAAAAACAGAGATTCCCGAGGAAACCCATAAAGGGAGAAAACCTCTTCTTCTTCAAATGATAGGTAGTCTTTTTATGTTCTGTACATCATCTATCTTTGAGCACCAACTCAATGTGAGGCTACCACCTCTTTTTTACAAGCTGCAACTTGCTGAGAGCACCAACTCTTTGGTTTCTCTAGCAACCACTAGAAGGAAGCACCAACTGGATGGAAGCACTAACTTCCAGTCACACATGCACCAACCTGTACAACAGAGAACAATAGTTCTCCCTTGCACCACCCTGGTTTTTCTGGCTGCAACCAGATGGAAGCTACAACTTCTTGTGTTCAAGCACCCACTTGAAAATATGAGGACAACAGTCCTCCCTAGCACCACCCTACCACCCTGAGATATAAATCTTTGATTTCTGAAATTTATTACAGTGATACAATATTTATCAATGGCTTACCAGTCTCATCATTGTTCAGCTACATTGCTCTGCTCTGCCTGCATCAGCGTGTTCCTGCTCGCATCTTCTTGCGCTTAAGTTCTCGTACAGTCTTTTGTTTTCACCATTTCTGCTCTGTCCAGCTTATGTTCTTCATCTCTGCATCTTTCACACTCTGTTCCTGCTGTCTCCTTGATCACTTACAGTTCAACTTGTTTTACCGAGAAACAACAACCTCTCTCTGTCACGACATTTTTCTTTTATTCCTGCTCTCATCATTCGTTACACTCTGCATCTCCAACGCTCAAGTCGGGAATCTAAAAAACGCTTAGGAATCATGATTCCAACGTTAAGGAACAATGATTCAACAACTCAGGAACAATGATTCAGTTAGTGTAACTGAATCGTAACTGATCAAGAAATCACGAGATGAAACAACAACCCTTCGATCAGATTCTGTTTGATAAGCACCGTTGGATTATTCACGTAGAGGCCTTTTTGACTTTTCAATGCGTAACTCCCAATGTGGAGCCTCGCAATGCTAGCTCCTTCCCCTATCTTCCGCTGATGTGACCTTGGGCGATGGTCTCACGTGACCACGTGATTGCGGGCGCGAGCTCTTTTCTCGTTAGCCCATTGTTGCATGTGACCTTGGGCTACGTCCTTGCGTAAGCGAACGATTGCGGGCACGTCCAAGAGTGGTTTGGGATCAACCGCTTTTCTCCCCTCAATCCACCTCCAGCTGCCATGTACCCTTTCTCCAAAACCGTGGTTTCAATTGCAGCCCGCTCTTAACTTTTTAAAGTTCGCGCACCTTCAATCCCCGCAATGCGACGAGACCGTCGATCTCACGATCTTGACGGTGCTCTTGAACTGACGGATCAGATCTAACCTTCTTAAATCAACGACTGTGATCTATTTTGTGATCCGGGCTTCGGGAGTTTCAAATATCAAACCCTTCTTTCCTCCGTACGCCAATCTTCCAGAGTCTATGATCTGTGGACACCTGTCCTTCTTAATCGACGACTCAGCCTCTACTTCAGGAATTTGACCTTTCAACCAGATCAACGGTTCTGTGGTCCCTTACTCGATTCAATGGTCGAGATCTCCTTCGCTACTCCGGGCTTCGACGATTTCAATTTTCAACCTTCACACTCTCCTAGAACGCTTTTAGCCGGAGTCCACAGATTCCTGCCACGTGTCCTCCTCAAATCAACGATCCTCGTTCACTTCGGGACTTCGGCCTTCGACAATTTCAAACCTTTCTCCTTCGTGTTTTCCTGGAGTAGTTTCGCCCATAGTCAACAATCTATTGACACGTACCCTCCTGCACGATCAACGATCATAAGTGACTTCGGCCCTTCGGAACTTTAGGCTGATCGCTGCTTCATTCTCCTCCGGAGTGGTCACCTGCTAAATAAGTCATAGACGGTGGAGACCGCTTGCTGTCGGTTAACACTTCCACTTACACTGTCCTTCCACTGTACTAGATCAACGGTTGAGAATGCACCCGAAGTGATCTTTAGATCGGACGACTCATGTCCATTTCGAGACTTCGGGACTTTAGGCATCTGCTAGTGGTGAAACTCCCGAAGTAAAACTCTCGGAGTGACGTAACTTGCTTAGGTCACTTGATGACGGGGCATGAGTCGAGTGTCTGCCACGTGTCACCTAGATTGGTGATTTGCACATATCTGAAATGTCGATTTTAGCTTGACACTTGTCATTATTTGACTGTGTCACGTGTCGTTACTGACGTGGGTGAGACGTGTAGGCAGTGTAGTGGAGTGTGACGTGTAGCGGGTAGTGGAGTGTGACGTCAGAGCGCGGAGATGGTATGTATGAGTTGTTTGGTGGTTTACTCGGAGGAGGATTAGGTGGTAAGTGGTAATGAGCGAGGGGGGTCCGAGTTGACAGGAAGGTAACACGTATGAGGGTCCCACATGGGAAATACCACCAACTCGGACCCCCCCCCCCCACGACTAAAGGCAGAAAGGTCGGGGGGGGTCCGATATGCCCTGTCAACCGTAGATCTGAGTGCTTGATTATCAACCGCTGAGATTAATGCGCCCTTCTTCTAACTTATCCTGTCCTTCCACTTTAGAATGATCTGACGGCTGAAATTTACTCCAGCTCTCCAGCTCTCAGGACTTCGGGGATTTCAAATCTCAAACTTTGCTCCCCGTTTATCCTATCTATCACTTAATTTGATCCGATGGTCGTGAAGACTCTCGAAGCAGATCCACGATCAAGGATTTTGATCCGGATAACGTTTCTGTACTGCACTTTCCCTTCTGAGCTTTGATCTCTGCACACTGTTCGCTTCTCCTCCCGAGCTTATGCTTTTCCTGTTTGCCATCGTCGCTGCCGTTCTTGCCATCAATGACAAGCACATGCTTCCTGTAAAACATGCTAACATCCTTCTCCAACAACGACAAACACAAATGAACAAAAAAAACTCAAAAAATCTGCTTTATCTTCATGATTTCCATTGACTGGCCAACCATTTTTTCTACAAAATCGCGACGCGACTTTTATGAATAAGTCGCGACTTATTCAAGTTTTAAAAAATCGTGATTTTTTAAAAAGTCGATGATTTTTTAAAAAGTCGATGATTTTTTAAAAAGTCGATGATTTTTTGCATACTTTTTCAACACCGATTTCAAGGCTTTCTTGAAGCTTATAGCTTCACTACATACATTGCCAAAGCTCATTATAATAATGAAGATTTAGACAAAAACCTTAAGCACTTTATTGGCTATATTTCCTAGAGTCATGAACGATTTCTCTTAACTAATTAGAAGACATTTCTAGGTGAATAGAACTCATGAAAGTGGTTTTGGTTGAATTTAGGGTCAAAAAAATCTTGGGGTTTGTTTCAGGTGCAATCTTCTGCTCAGTATCCATTTTAGCATGACGAGGATTCGTTTCAGAGTTCGATCCTAGATCCTAGTCAGATCCTTTGTGATCTAAATCCGGATCTAGATATGATCTGTAGATCTAGCACTTGGTTGGTTCCCTATGGACAACTCCTTAGTCAAAACAGAATCAAATCACGTTGAAATGCGCCCATTTCACCTTGGATCGCCTTTGAAATAGCACTTGGTGTTTTAAATGGTGTTTCAGATTTGTGAAATACCATATGAAACGTCTCAAGGCGTTTCAAAGGTGTTTGGTACGTGTTTCAAAGTATTGAAATGTTTCAGGGCTGGAAGAGGCTCTCCAAGGCATTTCATGCAACTTAGCTGCTGGTGTTGATAGAATAGCATTGGAGATCTTCGTACATGAGATTCAACAAAAATGATCATAAAAGATCATAAAGTGTCTATTATTGATCTTATATTATTGATCTTATAATCATATCCATCTATTTTTTCCAGTGTTGTTTAGCTGAAATATATCTAATTATCATAATAATAGATTGTCATGTCCAAAATCATATAGAGATCCACTGGGATTAGACATTAAAAAAATAGATAATCTAAGAGGAGGTTGCCTGTTGATTGCATGGGGAGTTGACAAGTTTGGGGCTGAAATCTAGGATGGCACCTTCCCCCATGGTCGTGCTATGCCATTAGTGCTCGTTGCCCATAGTTTTGGACCTTTGCTGCCTCTCAGACCCAATTTGTCATATGTCTCTCTTTTTTATTGATGCGATATCGAGAAAGGATGTACTTAGTGATCATCTGAGAAATTATTGTTATATTATTGATAGATTGGTGCAGGGGCCTAATCTCATTTGTTGACCTTTTCTATATTTATTTTCTAAGGGAAACCCCGCAGGGAAACCCAACATTGTATAGAAATCCACTGGGATTAGACATTAAAAAAATAGAGAAATTGAGAGGAGGTTGCTTGGTGGTTGCATTGGGAGTTGACAAATTTGTGGTAGAAATCTAGGATGGCACCTTCCCCCATGGATGTGCTATGCCCTTAGTGCTAGTTGCCCATGGTTTTGGGCCTTTGCTGCCTCTCAGACCCAATTTGTCATATGCCTCTATTTTTTAATGATGCAATATCGAGAAAGGCTGTACTTAGTGATCATCTGAGAATTTATTGTGATATTCTTGATAGATTGGTGCAGGGGCATAATCTCATTGGTTGACCTTATCTATATTTTTTTTTCCTAGGAAAACCTCACGGGGAAACCCAAGGGATGCTTTCCCACATTCGTGGATGGCATCCCTAGTAAATCTGTTGATGTAGACTAGTGTGCCTCACCTAAGGGGATTTGAAACTGGCTTGAACTAAGGTGGAAATATTGTTTGTAATTATGATATTATCCCTATTCATTGCAGTGATTACATCTCTAATTGATTGTTGAATGTTAATCAATTCTTGGAAGTCTAATCTCCTTGTGCAGGTGTTGTAGGTGTCTTGAGGGGAAAAAACAGATGGACCTTTTATCTCCAACTTTCCTCTTGTGTTGTGTTTTTCCCTCCCATTATTGTCCAAATCTTTCAATATCTCTCAAACCAAGGGAGAGCGTTAGGCCTCAATATTTTTTATTGAGCTTCGATGCAGTTTGCATATCGGAATCGGTTTTTATTCTTGTCCTTCGTTCCACGTTTCTTCCCTTCCTCAACGGTAGGAGCCTTCCACCTAGACTGGCAGTTATCACGTCTTTTGTGGGCTATAGTTTAGAGTCTAGATGGAGTGGGGGAGAGACCTTCCTCAGGACTTCTCTACATTTATTCCGATGATTCTTGTTAAATTTGTAGCTTGGAAGGTGTCTAATCCAGATTTGAAGGTCTAATCCACTAAACACAACTCGACTTCTAATTCTGTTTGAACTAAAGGTCTGCTATGGTTTGACATAAATTTATCAGCTCCAAACAAGATTCAACACTGCTAATGAACTTGATACATCATGGTCTTTTAGTAAATCTGAGATATTCTTAAGCAAACTGTGCTGATTTCAAATCATGTTGCTTGAGGATTAAGACTCTGGCATTCCATTACAGTAGTCTGTGGACAGTTTCTTGGCATCTCCACACATTATGTTGGAAGCATTCTTTGATTGGTTTATACTTGCAACAAATTTTTTCAACATGCTTAATGATACATGATGAAAGATTTCTAAGAAGAATAGACTCTAAATTTCAGTGATTTCTTGTATTGGCCTGAAGAGTCATGGTTAAATCGTAAAACTTCGCTAAAATCCTGATATGGATTTATCAACAGATGCATAAATAAATTCACAATGATGCTGGTGTACTCCAGAAGTAAGGACTTGTTCATACTTTGGTGGTTAAATCTGTTAATTTTATCCACACAAAACAACGCTATTTGAAACATTAGACACTTAACCGGGCCTTACATATAATGCATTTAAATCTGTTGAGATATCTGGTTTGAGCATGGTCACATAACAACGCTTTGGCATTGTTACTTTCTTATGTTGATGGATGATTTCCAAGTTTGATTCTGCACTTTGAAATTCTTGGGTTCATATGGTTTAAAATTTCTTGATCAGTAATTCTGAGGTCACACACTTGGTATATACTTAATGAGCTCAATTTGCAAAATGTTAAGATTTGAGCATAAAAATATGGTGAGTAGTTCCATAGTTACGACTCTTGACTCTTTATTATAGCTTATTTTGTAAATAATGAAGTTATGAACATTATATGACAGTTTACCTTTGAAGTTTGAAATTTGAACTATTGATTGAATCTTACAACTCTTTGGTAATGAATATGATGCTCTAGAGTCTATTTCATTTTGTGGTTGATGTTGTCTGTTAGTATGTTACAATCTATTGATGACAAATGTTTATGATTGATGTTATATGTGTAGTAAATGGTTGATGCTTTAATGATCATCACTAATCAATTAGTTAAATGATCTTATATCTATGTTTTCATGTTTTTTGCAATTGATTCAACATTCTTCATGTTTTATATATATATATGCATCAAAAAATATATATTTTTATGTATTATATAAAAAACGCTTCCGCTCCCGGAGATTTTTGAAAATTTGCGCTTCCCGCTCCTGCTCCCAACAGCCTTGGCGTTGAGAGGATGACATGAAGTCTCGACGTGAAGGAGCCGCGGGTGCTGTTGAGTCTTGGCGTGAAGGAGCCGCGTCGGCATAAGAGACAGAGCTGCCGATTGAGCGTTGGACTCACAAGCTAAAGGAATATATTGATAGAGTAGACAACATCGGGCTGATAGGTTGAGGAGTCTGCGTGTGGAGCAAAGGGGTGGTTGAGTGATCAGCCTCCAGTGTAGTAGATGTGAGTGATTTGTTGAAGAAGATCCATAGCAGGGAAGAGTAGTCGATACCTGAGGAATTGTGACTTGCAAGATGTGGAAAAGGGAGCATCGACAGCAGGAAGAGAATCAACAACAACCACCAGCGTGGAGAAAAGTCCGAGTAGGGGCCGTGTGTACGTGTTGAGCCGTCATACGAGTAAGGCCGAGAGGATTGCAAAGACTGTAGTAGATCCACTGGGTTGAGAGGATTGTAGAGATTGCAACAGATTCGCTGGTGCAACCGCCAAGGTAAAGGAGGGCCACGAGTCAGCCAAGTTAGCTACGAAGGACAACCCAACCAACAAAGCAGCTAGTAGAGCCGTCACTGTCGGGTAGGCCTAGAAATTTTCAAGCAGTGGGCAGCAGACCTGGGCAGTGTTTAGGAGCCCTGGGCAACAAGTAGACAGCGTTAGCAGTGGGCTGGTAGAGCCAGGCAACGTGCTCGGGCATTGAGCAACAAATCTAGCAAGGGGCAATGGGAACAGGCAGCAAGTTCGAGCAATAATTTTTTAGTGTGGACAGTGGATTATCTTGCCATATGACGGGAATGAGGTCGATGTTCCTTAGTGTTTCAGAGAAAGATTTAGACTGCTATGTGAAGAGTGGGATGCATACCTTGCATGTAGTGAAGGGGGTTGGATGTGTCAAATTCCAGCTAGAATCAAGAGTTTCTTTGGTGGTGGAAGGAGTGATGTATGTCCTAGGGCTGAAGGTAAATTTGCTCTTAGTATCAACCTTAGCGGACATGGGATATGCAGTTACGTTTGTGGATGGACATGTACTAATATGTTCAGAAGGAGCAGATACCCATGATGCAGTAGTGAGGCTTGGCATCAGGTAGGGTATATTGTACAGGGTGTTGGGACAACCTGTAGTAGGGTCCAAGGGGATCTTGGATTGTAGATCAGATCAGAGTGCAACGAAGGGTAGTAGGAGGGTCTTCCAGTTCAGAGGGAGCAACAACAACAACCACAGATTTGATGGGGTCAAAGCTTGATCCGGGAGGAGGTTCTTCCAGAAGTACCTTTCTTGCTAAGAGGGAGTGTTAGTTTTTGGGGTAGCTCGAACAGGTACTTCAACATTGGTGGTGCCTAGCATGTGGAAGTGTCCGAGGTACACTCTCTAGATATCAACTTTATTGTTAAAGTGGTTTTTATTTAATGACTTAAAGTGACTTTTTATAAAGTTGAGTGACTTAAGTGATTTAAGTCATCTCAATGAGAGATTAAGTCATAGTTTTTGATCTCAAGAGATCAAGATCGGGTCTGGATCATTGATCATTTTGGAGATAGGGTTTTAGTCATTAGGAGATTATAAAAGCATATCTAAGGAGAGCGAGAGGTACACAATGAGTGCATAGGAGCAAGAGGGAGTCTTGCTTATGTACTTGTGACTGAGTGGGCAAGGATGAGGAAGTGTGCAAAGGGGCAACAAGGAGATAACAACCAAGTGGGCTAGGCTATTGCTGCACTATAATTCCTCTGATGGGTCATTATCCCAGGACAGGAGCCCATGATTTTATTTAATAAAATCAAACTCAAAACTGGTTTTTCTGCAAGGGTTTTTCCAGGGGTCTTTACTCGAAATCTCTTGTGCATTGTATGTTTGGATTCTGTTTTATGCTTTTGCTAATATTTGGTTAAGTAACCTAGTTGTGTTGTTAAATAATAAAGCGTTTTTTATTTGAATTAATAGTCGGGAGCTAGGTTCATGAATTTCAACATCCAACAGTCCCATTCTTCAACATCAATGCTCTCATGCCCAAGTTTCAACACATCATCAATTTTGTTCTCTTTACTAACTTGCGCTTCAACACAAATGTTTATCCTTGTAAGTACTATATTCATCCTTTATGCTTTTGGCTATTAATGAACTTTAGCACCTGATGATTTATGTACGAAACAAAATCCTTTGGTAACAAGCAATGCCTTCAATGCTTCAATCCTTGAATTATGGCATAGAACTCCAAGTCATATGTCATACTTCTTTTGCGACTCATTCATCTTCTCATTGAAATATGCTACTAGCCTCTCTTTCTAACTTTATCATTGCACTAATAACCACTCCATTTGCAATAAAATCAACCTAAGAGAGTTTGTTAGTGTCAAGTAATGCCAAGACTGACATTGTGATAGTTTATGTTGTTAATGTTTATGCCATTATTATAGTTCTTTGCATTTCATAAGATAAGAGCATAATAAGAACAAGATCACTGAGAAATACACATCCACAAGAGACACAACATTTATCCTGGGAAACCCTCTAGGGGAAGAAAACCCAGCAAAACTTCCTTATCATAAATAGCTTATACAATGTTCAAGAGATAACTCAAACCAATACAAAAAGTCCTCCCCAAGAGATGTGCCACCCTTCTTCTCCTCTCTCCAACTTCCAATTGCAGCTTGCCTCGTAAGAGAATGAGCAAGTGAAGTGTGTGTTAGAAGTGAGGCGCTAGCCTCTTATTTATATCAATCTGTCATGTGTGAAGAGTCACCAACTGGCAGGGCCGACCTTACACTCTGGGTGGGTAAACCCACCTTTAATTAATTCTGGCCCTTTCATTATAACTGCTGGGGCCGACTTCTTGTTTAGCACTTTGTAATTGTCCGATGACCAATCCGCAAAAGGGGATTTGGTCCTTATACAATTACCGACATGATTAATCCTCAATGGGGATTAATCCAATAACAATAATAATAATAATGACATGATTAATCCACAATGGGGATTTAATCCAATAACAAAATAATAATAAGAATGCTCTT
>JASDQU010099844.1:267953-287063 GCA_032191745.1 Picea mariana
TGCATGTTTTATATATATATATATATATATATATATATATATATATATATATGCATCAAAATATATATTTTTTATGTATTATATAAAAAACGCTCCCGAAACGCTCCCACTCCCGGAGATTTTTGAAAATCTGCGCTTCCGGCTCCAGCTCTCGCTCCCGCTCCCCACTCCCAACAACCTTGCTCAAGACAACCATAACCAAATATGATATTCCTTCCAAAGCCCTCACAAAAGCATCTCTTGTCTCTTATCCTCATTCCATAAGGTAGACCACTTTCACTCCCTGTATTGTCGGGTTCTACCCCATGAATTTCTTGTTCAATGAGGACTACAAGCTTCACCATAAACAACTTTGCTTCACCTTCATCTATGATCCACTATCTTTTCCCCACCCGCAAAAATCCGACCACTATCTCCTTCATTGTAAAAATAAGGCTTTCCTTTCCCAAAGAAGACGTGAGCCCTTTGTAGCCCTTTGCCATTCTCCAAGTTCTTTTAGCGCACCCTTTTCCCTAGACATCATACCTCCCCGTTGACTTAGATTCCCAGTCCATGTTATCCTATACTGTCTCCTATTGGATCCTGGAGCAATGCTCTACCCTTGTCACTCCCCTCTCTCCCCCCACTCCCTCTTGCTATCTTTTCTCCATGAGAGACATTAGGAGTGCAGTCAAATTTATGAGCACTAGCAAAATAGCTAATGAAGAAGGATTCCAAGCCAAGTTCCTCAAGCATGGTATTCACTCTCTTAACTCCCACATTGTTGACCTGTTGAACCTTATGGTTTGCTTCGACTTCCCCTAGGCAAGGTCTCGTTACATCATTCATCCGATATTCAAATCATGGGCTGGTTTAGATTTTAATAATTGTTGGAAAATCATGGTGGGGCACATATTCCCCAAGCTCTATGCTATAATTATCCAACTACGACTTTTCAATGAGTAGGCGACTCGAAGCCAAACTTTAGGCAAGATTTTGCTTGGACTACCAGAGTATAGATCACATCTTCATTCTCAAGGCCATCATTGAGGAGGCTCGTCATCGCTCTTCGAAAGTCTTGTACGATTTCATAGACTTCCATTAAGGCATTTGACATGGTATTAAGGGAGGCTTTGTTTCAGAGGTCATGTGACATAGGCATCTTAGAGACCTTCATGGGTGCCATTTTGAGATCTATGAGATGGTCATTGGTCGCCTCTGCATAGCACATGGCCTTTTCAACTTCATCAAGGTTACCATTGGAGTTAAACAAGGGTTCCCTCTCTTGTCGACTCTCTTTGGGATCTACATTGATGAGCTGGAGTCCTTCCTTCATGAGCATGTTGAAGATGGTGGCGGGTGCCTTTTACACTATGTCTTGATATCTCTGCACCCCTTAGTTGATGACTTTATTCTTTTAGACTTCTCATTGAAGGACCCAAAGAGACAGATTGATATTCTTTCCAGCTATTATGACCTTCGACAGTTGATTGTCTATTTGGGTAAAACCAAGGTAATGATTTTCAACGGATTGAAGAACGCTCTCCTTGCCTTTCATTTCTATGTCTGGGGGGAAGAGATAGAGATCAATGCGACCTATACTTAGTTGGGAGTCTAGTTGATAGGGACACATTTTTGTCAAGTTGTCTAGCCACAACTGAACAAGGGATATGGATCCCTTGCCCTCGTTGAGAGCATGTGCTTTCAGAGCCAATTCTAGGATATCTCGTTCAAGATGCACCTCTTGGATACACTTATTAGAGTCATTGTCCTCTATGGTTCAGAGATACGGGAATTGAGTTTTCTCCTAATTGATTGGGGCGGGACAAAGAGGATCCAAAGCCTCCTTCTCATACACATCATTCGATGCAAGAGGATTGTTTCCCATCACATTATTCAGGTAGAGTTGGAAGCCCATTTCTTTAGACTTGAGGTCATCTTCTATGTTGCTATCTTTTCTTCAAACGTTTCGGATCTTCGAGGACTCGATTTGATCCTTCCTTGTACTTTGTTATTCAAGGTTGTCTCCTTAGTTGACACCCCCGATTCATGCCTATGGTTGGTTATCTGAGGCTTCTCGACATCTTTTGTTGATGGCCATTTATTTAGAGCGTCTACCCCCTTTAACTACTCGTTGGATGTGCCAGGACATGTCTCATCGACTAAGCAAGAGTTGAACCGGGAAATTAAGTAGGATATACATAGACAATACATTTAGACCACTTGGATGTAACCTTTGGAGGGTCTTGATTTGAAGATGGCTTTTTACATGGAGCACTTTCTGATCTCAAGGGTTGGCCTTATCGTTTTCCTTCCTTATACGAACTAATTGGATGCATGCCCTTAGGATTTCACTTGGGTAGTTACAAGTGGGGTCTCACATACTTCGAGTCTATATTGATAGAGGCATGTCTCTTTTTTCATTGCCCCCTTTATTACAAGATTAGAGGTAAATAACACCGTGTTCGAGAGGATCCCTCTCAACCTTCTTACACTACCACGACCAACATTTTCTTGCTCACTTTGTGAGAGAGGTTTTTGGCTACAGATCTCAGCGTCCACAAAGTCATGCCTTGTCCATAACTGCTTAGGAGAATCACCTCATATTTCTTGGTTGCTCACTTTGAGATAAGATAAGATAAGATGATTTTATTAATGTCCAACAAATGACTACAAGCTTAGGTCAATGGGACTAACAAGATATGTTTAGTGTGAGTAAAACGTGGGAGTGCAAAAGCAACTTCTATAAATTCTGAGAGCAAAAGGGAAAATACGGAATATAGTACATTATAAGTAAGCATCTAGCTAAGTGAATCACCAAATTTGATCAAAGAAACCCAAAAGGTACAATAATGGTAGAAGTGGAAAGATACAGAGGGAGGGTCCTACATTGGAGACCTTAGTATTGGACAAGAGAGAGAGAGAGAGAGAGAGAGAGAGAGAGAGAGAGAGACAATTTCACAGCCTTCTTGTCCTAATGACCAAGGGTGAGGGGGGTGATTGGGGTACTAGGTCACTATCGGATTCCTTTAGTGTCATGAAGGGATTTGGCTGCACGATCCCGGAGGATCCTAAGAGGGAGGAAACCCTACTCTCCTACAATCCAAGGTCGAAGGAAAGAAGCTCTAGTTAGAACTTTGGCTCTGTTATGACAGGATGAAGTTTAACCCTCTTAGGATCCTAAGAGGGAGGAAACCCTACTCTCCTACAATCCAAGGTCGAAGGAAAGGAGCTCTAGTTAGAACTTTGGCTCTGTTATCACAGGATTTGTACTTGTGCAAAGCCCCCACAAGATACCTATCTTGTGTAACAATCAGAAATATCCACCACTGTCACCTAAACAAATATTCCCCTGATTTTAGTGAAGGAGAAAAGTCCAACACAAGGGAGGCTTCCCTAGTGACTTCAAGGGATCAAATAGCAAGATTAGCCAAGCCTATAGCTTCCTATCTTGGTCACTTAGATGGTCAAGCTAGGTCTAGGTAGAGGTGAAGGATCAAGTTGATTGAAACAAGGTAATTGGGCAATCTGTACGAGATAAGAAACACTTCAATGCATAATATCATCAATTACCAAGTTATAATAATCACCACTAGACACTAGATGACAAGTAAAACCTATTGCTGTTGTAAATTTGCAGCAGTCGACCGGCTTATATCAGCAATGAAAGATTTATAACAGAAACAAGAAATACAACCCAGAAAATTAGCAATTGAATCCCTAAATTTAGCTTGTAACATGAGCAATAATATCCAATTGCTAGAACAATTTTCTAGGCAAGTTTTGCCACAATATAAAGTGAATTTGCAGCAAAAATCTGCAGCCCTAATGGCTGTAGCAAACAATTTATGACAGTAGCAAGTAAACAAGTGATTTTGCACAACTTTAGAGTACAATTAACTTGCTAGTGATATCACAAATGCAATTTAAGAAAGGGTTTTAAGAGAGTAGTAATTCTAAGAGTACTTTCACCACAAAGAGAACTCTAGACAAGTGCCGTTGAATTTTCTAGGGCTTATGGAGTCAAGCATGTGACACTTGAAGAATGAACTAGATACTCAAGAAGGATGAAGTTTAACCCTCTTAGGATCCTAAGAGGGAGGAAACCCTACTCTCCTACAATCCAAGGTCGAAGGAAAGAAGCTCTAGTTAGAACTTTGGCTCTGTTATCACAGGATTTGTACTTCTGCAAAGCCCCCACAAGATACCTATCTTGTGTAACAATCAGAAATATCCACCACTGTCACCTAAACAAATATTCCCCTAATTTTAGTGAAGGAGAAAAGTCCAACACAAGGGAGGCTTCCCGAGTGACTTAAAGGGATCAAATAGCAAGATTAGCCAAGCCTATGGCTGCCTATCTTGGTCACTTAGATGTTCAAGCTAGGTCTAGGTAGAGGTGAAGGATCAAGCTGATTGAAACAAGGTAATTGGGCAATCTGTACGAGACAAGAAACACTTCAATGCATAATATCATCAATTACCAAGTTATAATAATCACCACTAGACACTAGATGACAAGTAAAACCTATTGCTGTTGTAAATTTGCAGCAGTCAACCAGCTTATATCAGCAATGAAAGATGTATAACAGAAACAAGAAATACAACCCATAAAATTAGCAATTGAATCCCTAAATTTACCTTGTAACATGAGCAATAATATCCAATTGCTAAAACAATTTTCTAGGCAAGTTTTGCCACAATATAAAGTGAATTTGCAGCAAAAATCTGCAGCCCTAATGGCTGTAGCAAACAATTTATGACAGCAGCAAGTAAACAAGTGATTTTGCACAACTTTAGACTACAATTAACTCTCTAGTGATGTCACAAATGCAGTTTAAGAAAGCGTTTTAAGAGAGTAGTAATTCTAAGAGTACTTTCACCACAAAGAGAACTCTAGACAAGTGCCATTGACTTTTCTAGGGCTTATGGAGTCAAGCATGTAACACTTGAAGAATGAACTAGATACTCAAGAAGGATGAAGTTTAACCCTGAGGTGCAACCTCTCTTGGGCCTTAGTGCTAAAACTTGCAAGAAAACGATTTCTAGGGTGCAACCTCTCTTGGGCCTTGTTATCACAAGATTTGTACTTGTGCAAAGCCCTCCACAAGATCCCAATATTGTGTAACAATTGGAAGTGTCTACCACTGTCACCTAAGTAGAGACTAACCTCATTTTAGTGATGGAAGAAGGTCCACCACAAGGGAGGCTTCCCTGGTGATCTCAAGGGATCAAATAGCAAGATTAGTCGAACCTACAACCCCCTATCATGGTCACTTGAAGGTTAGGTCTAGGTCTAGGAGAGGAAATGAAGGTAATGAGGTAATTATTTCACTTGTACGAGACAATAAACAATTTGAAGCATAATATGAACACTTACCAAGTTATAAAGCTCAAAGATGATTTCTTAGACACTAGATGATCAATAAACACAATGGCTGTTGCAAATTACAGTAGCAAACAAGTGTACAACAACAATTAATGTTTTGCAACAACAAAAAATAGTACTCAAAAATGCAGCAATTTAGCATGAAAAACAAGCCTTCAACATGTACAACATTATCCAATTGCGAGATTTAAATTCTGAGTATCTTAAGCCACTTTTTCAAGTATGTATGCAGCAAATTAAAGTAAAAATCAGCGGTTGTAGCAATAAATAGCATTAGTTTGCTAAAATTAGGGTTAGGAGAGTTAGTACGATTGTCGAGAGAGAGAGAGAGAGAGAGAGAGAGAGAGAGAGAAAGAGAGAGAGAATATTAATTCTAAATGCAATTTTCACTATAATGAGAGCTTTAGACTAGTGTTGTTGTCTCTTAGGGCTTATGGAGTCAAGCATGCAAAACCTTGAAGATTGAACTAGAAGATAAAGAAGAATGAGGTCTATACCCTAAGGTGCAGATCCTCTTGGACCTTAGGACTTAAACCTTAAAGAAAATGATACCTAGGGTGCAAACACTCTTGGGCCCTAGGTGCCGTTTCCTCTCTTCTAAATCAACTAGGTCAAGGATAAAAGATTAGGATAAACCCTAAGGTGCAAACACTCTTGGGCATTAGGTTCTTAACCTTGGCAAAGAGTGCTTTCACAAAACTTGGACAACAAAGCATAAGAAGGAGAGAAACACTTATGGCTCTTTCCTATGGATTTACCAAGACAAAGTAATATGCAATAGGATAGTAATTAACACTTTAAAACATTAGTAGTGACATGAAATTGCAACAATTACTTACTTCTTCAAGTTGCTAGGCTAGAAAACTCTAGTTGCAGTAATACATCATCCAAGAAAGCAAAGAACATCCACAAAGATCCTCCTCCAAAGATAGCGCATGCGATCCAAGAGACAAAAGAGAGAAAATAACGAACTTTTCTAAAGTCGCCCCACTACAAATTAGTGAGGAAGTGATGATGAAAATGAATGGAGTGCTAGCCTTATAAATAAGGAAAACCCTAGCACTCCAAAAGTCACAAAAATGAAAATTCATTTCTCTTGAGTGAGTCTGCCCCCTTAGATTTGCCTTTACAAATGCCAAAAATGCAAAAATAATACATAAATGGCCAGGCATGTGGTGACGTCATGCCCCCAATGGGCTAGGAGGGCCTCTCCAAGGCCTTGTGTCATTCCATGAGGTGCAAAGGTGGTGGAAGAATGCCACATCCCATCTCAAGGTCATCACTGATATCCAAGTGGCAGCAAACCCCACCATGTCCACCAAACCCTAGCATGATTTCATCACCTAAAAGCCCAACGTCCAATGTGCAAGGGGTGGCATTTGAAGAGGAGAAGGCTGTGCATCGTCTCTGGGTGTCCTCTAATCATCTCCCTGTGCAACGCCCTCCATTTAGTGCTAGATAGCCTCTGGGGTGTAGAGCCTAGGGTGTGGGCTTTCTTCCCATCTTTGTGCCACCATGACCAAATTTATTAAAATCAAGCCCAACTATCCATCGTCCAAGGTCCTGAAGATGTGAGAGCCCATGTTTGAATATGTCAAGTCATTGGATGACTCACTGCCCTGCATCACACAAGCCAAATCCTGCAATAAAGGCACCATGTCCTGGGTGAAATCCTGGGGCATCCTTCAAAGTGTTGAATTTTCTAATTTTCAGATTTGATAGTTATTTCCTTATGATTTCAATACAAAATTTTCTTTCATGCCACAATTATCATAGAATAGCTATACACTGAAAATTACAACTATAACAATGCAACGGAAATAACAAGATCTAGAAATATTAACCATGCACAATAGACACAAGAGCACAAGAATTTATCCTGGGAAACCCAACCTTGGGAGAAAAACCCAACAACCTTTCTTATAGAAGAATTCAGTCCAAGATATTATCAGTACAACACCATCAATCGATCAAAATACATACAGAGAATGTCCTCCCCAAGCCTGGTGCCTCCAAGAGCTAGCGTCTCAATAGAATAGCCAAGATACAACCAAGAGAGAGCTTCTCCAAGTCTAGCGCCTTTCCAAGTGTGGTGTATTCACCAAGATAACAAGGACTCCAAGAGATAGCAAAAAATCTCACCACTGCAACTGACAACTGGCTAGTGCTTACTTGAAGAGAAGAGTTGTATATATCCAAATGAAATGACTTATACTTGTCTGAGTGCCTGTCGTTTTTATGTGGGGCCGACTTCTCTTCCTGGGTCTTCAATTTCACTTTATTGTTTTCTGTCTTTTACTTGTGGAGGCTGACTTCTCTTCTTGGGTCTTCAATTGCTTCCTGGGGCTTGTTTAATGGTCAAATGGGTCTTCTTGTACTTCTTGGATTTCTTCTTTCATAGAAAGGTTGTCCTTGAGCATGGTTGGTGTAATCTTCTCTGGCATGCACCCAGTTGATGTATACTTCTCCCACATAGCACCTCGAGTCTTTGTCAGTCCATGTCAAGTCACATGATCAAGGATAGAGACTATACCTGGGCCATTCTCCTTATCCAAGTCATATGGCTATCTGAGGAGAATGTTTGCCTGATGCTAATACATGAAGAACATCAATGCCCTGGGCCATTCTCCTTGGCCAAGTGACATGACCATTTGAGGAGAATGTTTGCCCGATGCATATGTACCTCGAGTCTTTGTCGGTCCTTGTCAAGTCACATGATCAAGGATAAAGACTATGCTTGTGCCATTCTCCTTAGCCAAGTCACATGGCCAATCTGAGGAGAATGTCTGCTTGATGCTTTCCAAAACATCAACACAAAGAACCATGTCAGGAGCATCCAAATCAAAAGAAAATATGAAATCAAGTAAACCAATGTTCATAAGACATACTAGTCCTGAAATCATGCAAAGTAAGCTGTTACTTAAGATATAAGCCACATGAATAATTCACTTCAGTATCCCTTCAAGTATCACACCAACTTTTGACTTTATGTAAGTTGGCAAGTTTGAATATGGGAGGGCCTTCATCAAACCCTATTAGGTGTGCCAACCAAAACAGTGAAAGAAAAGACCCAAGTAGAGGGATATGTTCCGAGAGAAACAGTGAAAGAAAAGATCCCTTCAAGAGTAAGTGTGATAGTGGTACGTGTTGGGCTTACTTCATGGCTTATAGTGTCATTGAATCCATTTCTATGAGTGCCTTTGTGGAGGTTGTGCTTGCTCTTGAGTTACCACTTTCTAAGCGCTATGTTTTTCCAAACCCCTTTATCTGCTTTTTTATTTGTCCTCTTATCATATTTTCCAGTCCCCTTTTATAAGGTTTCAAGCTATAGCATCAATGCTTGGGATTGGGGCGAGCATAGAAAGGGTAGAGCTGAAGTTGGAATAACTTTTGAGAGTCCTTTGCTATTATTCCTTTCTTTCTTTAGCATCATTCTTTCATTCTTTTTAGCAACAACTGCAATCAACCTTTGGGCCTTCAACTCCTCTTCTCATGAGAGAATGGACCATGACTCATTATCGAAGTTTAGTACATTGCGACAGGATCCAGGATGTGAAGTGTTAAGTATGGTGGGGAACCAAACGTTGTCCTTGTGAGGCCCCCCTAGAAGTACCCCTTTTCCCTGGGCGGTGACAACACGAGACTAGGGCACAAATGCTGGCCACTAGGGTGAAACATGGAAACAAACATAACTTCTTGAGCCAGTGATCCATTATCCAACTTCAACCAATGATCCTCATCCACATGCCTAGTAAATTAAGCACAACACTTCGCATGAAAGAAGGACTAACATACCTCATGGTGACGCTGGCTTACCATCTCCCATACACTGAGTTGATTGGATGTGATGAGCTTGGCGGATTTGTAATAGAAAAAGACAATCTAAGGGGGGATGTTGGGCTTCTATCTATGGACATGCTGATCATCATTATGTTTGGGATCATTGTCTCGACTCTCCATTGCGGGCCATGAGACATGATCTCCTCTAGTTACCCCTAGGCGTGGGGGGGGTAACAGGCCCTAGATGCCATTTTCCCTCTTCTAGATTGTTAGAAATAGGGAAAAGAACAGAAGTAATACTTTTCAAAATTTTCTGTCTACTAGATCAGCAAGTACACAACAGATCTAAATAAAGATTTCTGATCAGAGGCACATAAAAACTACATTAGATCTGAAAACAACAATGATAGATCTAAAACAACAAATATTTCTGAGCATGTAAAACTAGTAGATCTGAAAACAACAGTTATTTCTGAGTATGTAAAAACTAGTAGATCTGAGCTTTAAACAAGTAACTCAAACTGTAAATGCAACTAAAACTTACCTCTGAGATTTACCTCTTGAACAATGAAATAAGAGCTTGGCACACAAGTGAATGTAAACCTCTGTGATATGCTCAGATCTAGTTTAGGCTCATAGATCAACCACTTAGGGTTTGATCTCTGTCAAGGAGATCATAGGACTGCTTTGCCAAAAGAGAAAACCCCAGGGAAAAGTGACAAAAACCCCAAACAGTTTGCTTAAATAGCAAACCCTTATATCAGCCACACACAGGGATGAATCTGGCTGCTAAAGAAAATGTGGCAGCAATGAAGGAGCCTGGAAGAACAGCCGCGGCCCTCACTAGTTCCAGATCTGTACACAAAGGGGTTGATGGCAGCCTACAATAGTGAAGATGGCTAGGAGAGTAGAACTCACACAGAGAAAAGGGGCCGGCTGCAATACCACACGGATCTCACACAGAGAAATGGGCTGACTGCTATACCAAGCAGATCTCACAGAAATAAAAGGGCCGGCTGCTAGAACAGACCTGAACTGGAAGAAGGATAGACTTGACAGTAGGAAAAGCTTCAGCAAGTAAACCTCCAAGAGAAATAGCTCCAAGGTAAGAACTTCCATCACAAGACAACAGAGTAAAGGAGGCCGCAAATCTGAGGACTGTCCAGCTAGGAAGGCCGCAGATCTGAGAAGAACTGTCCAACTAAGAAGGCCGCAAATCTGAGAAGAAACCAATACTAAGGTATCTGCAACCTTGAAGAGGAATGAGAGTAAGTGTGTGTGGGAATAATGAGGTAGGGTTCTAATTTATGGTTTTAGGCTAGGGCTTAGGTTAATAAAATATTAATTAACCTAGGTCAAGGACAAGATGGACTATGATCAAAACCCTAAGGTTCAAATCCCATCCTTTTTGCCTTGAGGTCATTTGCCATTTGTTACAATTTTTTCTAAAAAGTGAGTTCAGACCTTTGTGGACATAGGCTTTGGGAGGGTTCAATATCCCTACCTAGCATTCTAGTCTCTTGAGGCCATTGCCTTGACGGACACCCTAAGGCATGCCTTTAGTTGGTTCTTAGAAGCCTTTCAGCTCCTCCGGTCTATGGCCATCTCTCCAGACCATCTGCCCCCTTTCAGCTACTCACTAGATGTGCTAGCCACCTCCTTCTCTCTAGGTAGGACTTGAACTGAGCTATCGGAGAGGGAATCTAGAGACAATAAATCTAGGGAACCTCGATCGTACCTTGCGAGGGAATTCATTGGTACATATTCCCAAGGGGATTTTAGAAAGAATTGAAAACGCTTGTTTTGATTTTCTGCAGAGAGGGAGAGATATGGTGGGACCTCACCTGACAAATTGGCAGTCCATAGTCTATCCTAAGGATGATGGTGCTTGGGGCCTGAAAAATATACATTTATTTGGCTCTGTCCTGGTTGTGAAATCCCTGTGGAACGTGATCATGAAACATAGTTTGTGGAAAAGAGTTATATCGCAGAAGTATGTAGCTCTGAATACTGTTTCAGATTGGATTAGGGCCGACAGGAAATGTATTAACAATCTCTCGAACCAAAGGCTTTTCCAGTTACTGGGTCGAATCTTGCTGGGAAAGTTGGCTTTGATACTCAGATCAGAATCAGTGTGGGATGCTATTATGGGTTGCAACAATGCTATGTTTCTTTCAGCCGACTTAATTCAGAAGCTACAAGATGTGTGTTTTTATACACTCAATCAAATTGGGATCCTATAACAACCAATATTTGGCAACAAGGCTGGTTTACAGCTGAGGGTCTGGGCTGGTTAGTAATTCATGTGCAGCATGGGAATGGATTTATATCTGAGCTGAAAAGGGCTCCTGTCCGCTTTTGTGATGAACTGGCAACATTGAGATGGATGAAGAATAAAATTGGTGGGCATTAGTCTGCCAGATTGGGCTACTGAAATTTACAACATGATGTAAATCTTGATCACAGGTGGTGGTGGCCAAAGATCTGGAAAGTCAAAGTACCAAGAAAGACTGTTAATCCTGTGGCTAGTTTTGAAAAACAGGGTTCTCACTTGGGAAATGCTTTAGAGATGTGACAGTCACGGTCTTAGCGTTTGTGTACTTTGCAAAAGTGGACAAGAAAACACTATAAATTTATTTTTACACTGTCCATATTCACAAGAAATCTGGAAAAATGTCAGCGGCTGGCTTGGTATTAGAAACATTTGGCAGGGGCTTGATATTGAGGAATGCCTAGAGATATGGTTTCAGAAGTCTGAATTGAAAGGATTCCGATCTGTGCCCTACTTGGTTTTGTGGGGTATATGGTTGGCATGAAACTCACTTTCCTTCAAGGATTGAATGGTGCCTACTTTTCAAGTTTTTGCTCAGGTGGGCGTTCTCTATCAGTTATGCAAAGTAGAACAGAAATGATCTGCTCCTTGCCTCATTGATGAATTACTCATGGGTAAAACACATCCATGGGGTTTTTTTGGCGGGTCCTGTCAGGAGACAGAGCTCACAAACAGTCCGGGTGGTACTTTATCTCTCAGACTAACACTTCATTAAATTTTGAGCATGCCTTGGAAGGGGTACAAACAACTATGGTGAAAATATGTGTTTGAGAGCACTTTTACAGGTGGCTATCAACAAAGAAATTCATCATTTACAAGTTTGTGGTGACTCTCTCTTAGTGGTGAAATCGATGAACAAGCAACTAAACATACAGGATATCGATCTACAGGCTTTGGCAGATCACCTCATGTAAATCTTACAACATTTCATCACATTCACACATATCTATCGTGATTTAAATGTCCTAGCCGATTCTTTATCAAAGGAAGGACTACATTCAACTGTTCGAGTCCTCTTTCTGGAAGAGACTTTTGATGTGGGGGGGTATCAACTTTCACACAAAACATCTAAACACATGATTAAACTTTCTGGTATTTATGGTACAAGTCTTCATATGATGTTGTTGGTAGTCATTGAGTCTGTATTTGGTTTTGCCCAATTGAAGATTGTAGTATGTCATATTTTGAGATTTCTATAGTGCATAGAGAGCCTGAATTATAGTGGATTCAATAACAGCATAGAACTTGTAAGTGACCTTCGAAGGAGATGAACTGAAATTCTGTGAAGTATGGGTACATTTTGAAGGGGGGGCTTTTTGAGTATACTCACATGTACAGTGCATTATACAAGGCCTGTGTAGAATTTGAAGAATAATTTCTGTGAATATCCTAATATGTATAGTGCCTCTGTGCACCTGAAGAGTGTTTTTCTTATTCTCTACTGGAATAAAAAAAACGTTTTTTTCCTTGGAAAAAATGATAAATCTTTAGACATAAAAATCCTTGTCATGGAGAAGGGAACCAATACAGATCTATTTGATGTTGAGATTTGGGTACCCTGGAAAGTGGTCCCCTTGTGGTTGTGAGTCTCTAAACACAAAGGGGGAGACTATTACCCTTATACCTTTACTTTATGTTCTAATTTCACATTGACTTTATTCACTTAAGTCATAAAGTGAAATTTGTCACTTAAGTCATAAAGTGACAATTAATTCACAAGTGGGTGAATTAATAGACATAAAGCAAACTATGGAAACTTAAGTAAAGTGGGTTTCCAAGTGAGATTTATGAGAAGTGATTTCACACATTGATTAGACTTCGCTAGATCTAATTTAAGCCATTGATCTTTTAGGTTTGGCCTAAGGAAGGCTAAATTAGGCAAAAGGGTAAGGATGAGGCTCATTCTTCACTTGTTCACTTGGAGATTAGAGTGGAGAGGAGAGGAAGCGAAGAATGAGGGTTTCAAGGGGCAAAGGAGGCGCAGTTAGAGCATGAGGGCGCAAGCTACCTTGAAGTTGCTTTCATGGAGGGCGCAAGTATGAGGCTCGGAGAGGGTGCACATTAAGGCTTTGAGGGTTCGCTCTATTGTGAGGGAGCTACTTCTTGGAGAGTGCATTGTTTGAGAGGTGGCGCTACCTTGTGGCAAAGGGAGTGCAAGCATCTTCAAGCAAGCAAAGGATTCCAAGAGGGCGCAAGTATGGTTCTAGCAGGCACAAGCTAAAGAGGGCCCAAGTCTACTCTAGCAGGCACAAAGATTCAAAGGAATTTCAAAGCACATCTGAGATGGAGTGCTATTGTACCAGGTTCCCTTGTTCTTATCTTTGTTTGTAGCACTTGCTTCAGATCCATATATATACATATAGCTCATTCTTACTGGTTTTCCCCATGGAGATTTTTCCAGGGTCATGTTGACCAAAAACATCATGTGTACATTTGTCATGGTTTGCTCATTTACTTTCAGCTGTAATTAGTTAAAGATCTAGGAGGGTATTTGATGTTTTTGAGTTACATGCATGTGCTAATATATGGAAGCTTAAACCATTTGATTAACCCATGCAAGGAGCAGCCTCAAAAGGGCATCAAATCACAAATCAATGGGCAGTTTTGTTACTAAAACAACAGACCTGTTTGCTGTCCTAAAAACAGTAAGAAGAAAGTCTTAAAAACTTTGGTAAACTTGCCCAACAAGAGGTCATATGACAGGGATGTTGGGAAGCCCCTAGAACCTCAGAAAATCTTCAATTGACATCACAACTATGAAATATGCAAATCTAGTCGAAGTAAGGATATCTACAGATGTCGAAGTACAAATGATGGAAAATCCAAGTTTCCTTACTAATAAAAATTCAGTGATCAACAAAGCGACATAGGTGTATGAAGAAGACATGTAGTGTTTAACACTATAGGTGTTATAAGGAAAAATCATGCTATATTGACACCTTATCGACACCCTAATCACAAGAGTTGATAATTCAACCAATCAGTATATCAGCAGTGCTATGAACAGTTGACACTATATCTTGAACGCTATTAGTGCTAGTACAACTGAGTCTCAAAATAAATGTTCGTCTTGGGAGCTCTATAAATTAACAGTTCAAAAAAGGATCAAATTAGGTTGGTCAGACCGTTTCACAATTCGACAATTCTGGTCAATGCATAGAAAGTCATATCGTTTTGTATCACCAAGCATCACAGCTTCAAGAACAAAGAATCATGAGAAGGCATTACAAGCCAAAACAAGACAGTTTTTCCATAATATGCTTTTGAGGACAAAGCATTTCTAAAGGGGAAGGCAATGTTATGTATATAGAGGTAAATATAACTTATAAATATATGCCTAAACCATAGAACTTAGGATATTAATATAATTATTAAAAGGTGCATCACATAACGACATAGCTTTACGTGAAAGGTCACCTTGAACCCTATAAATGCCAAGGCAAGTCATCATTGTATCATCTCTCATTTGTTATTAAATATATTGATTACCTATCCTATATGGTTTTCAACCTATTGTCCTTTTTACATTGAGTATTCAATAAATGACCGTAATGAACTTTGTTTATTTCACTTGGGCATACATCTTTCTCAGGCACATCATGTCTCACTTTACACATCTGTAGTACTCCTAAGTTAGGAAGGTGGTTCCGTTGCTTAACTCCTAACATTTAACATCACATTGGTCACATATCTAACATATAATGTGACACAATGATTAATGACACATTATTGAGTATTTTATCACTGTAACAAATCCTTCATTGAGACGGCCAAATCCTACGTGTGATTTTCAATTGTGAGTTATCAGTGATCAATTTGTCACATTATGTGCATGCATATTATTCTATTTTGATGAGATCGATATACATATACATAATATCTATTTATGATCTATCATCTTATCTATTTGGACACTAAGATGAATTGTAAGGAAAAGCTGTATTGCTTGTACGCATGATATTAGTGAAAATTAACAACCTTGTCAGATTACTGTGAAGCTCCAAAAATGTTTGTTTTCATTCCTTTAACAAGAATTGTAGGTCTTCATTTTCTGGTTTGGTATCCCAGTGGGATAGCTCGAGTGGTTGAGTGCTTTGGACTTCATGCAGAAGGTCTCAGGGTTGATTCCCAGGGCTGGCTGCCTCTGTTGCATGCCTCACTCGATGTGCCTGCCAGTTGAGGCGCTGTAATCAGGGCTGACAGGTTTGCACTGGGTACCATCTGTGAAGGTGGGGAAGTGCCTGGGAGTTTGCCCATAAGGGGTTCCTTGGAAAAAAAGAATTGTAGGTCCTCATTTTGGGGTTTACTGTCAGAGTTTAGCTAAATATAGTTTCTTGTTTTATTACTAATGGATACAAATTTATGATTTTCATTGGTAATTTAACTATTATTTTGTTTGAAATTGTAATCGCAGTTCAATCCGTAGCTCAGAAGATGATGATGTTGATGAAGTTTCCATTTCTGGGCAAGAAAACAGCTTTGGGACTGAGGGAATAATGAAATGGGCCAAGGTATCCCACAAGCTTAATGTTGGAATATTATATATTCTTTGGTTCCTCAGGTTGCAGTTGTCCTATTTATTATTTGATGTACTATGAATTAGAAATGCATTGAGAAATTGCCAACTGAAATTCTGTCTTCTTTATGCTGCATGCAGAACCACAAAAATGAGCTCTTGCAGATTATTTGTGGTTACCATTCTCTTCCTTTGGCTCCAAGAGGAACAGATATTGCATTTCAGCCTCTAGAACATTTACCACCATTGAATTATCACAGACCTGCAGAATTGGCTCTGAAATTGATGGGTGGGAGGATCTGTCAAGTCCGGTCCTGCAAAACAAGCTTGGAAATCGCTGAGGTACTATTTATCCATGAGAAAGACACATACCGATTAGATTGGACTCTGTCATTTTGTTGTTAGCTTTCAAATATTATTGAATGGAAAACTGTTACTTGCAATGAAGTTGATAACAATCTAATTCTTTAATATTAATAATTACCCATTATCATTTCTGAAATTACAGACTATTATTAGTTCTATTTATTATGGACACAATTGTTAGGCATTGAAAAGGCAGTCATTCTGTGTTATTGTTTTGTTGAGTTTCAGACTAATGGTGCATTAGCTGCTGCGGAAGAAGCATTGGCACTATCCATATGGACTGTAGCCACAGTTTGCAGGGCACTCTCCCTTGAAAGTGTAATTTTATTTCTTAGATGCAGTGTCATGTTTCCGAATAAAGTTTGTTTTTTGGCAATATCTGTATGGAGTGTGGCCATACTGTGCAGGTCACCTTCTCTTTTGAAAGTGTACTTTTGTTCCATAGATCATAGATGCTATATCATGTTTGAAAGTAAATTTGTCTGCATAGGAAGAAGCTTCTTCTACTTGTAGAGTATAATTTTCTTAGCATTTTTCTGATGATTCGTTCCCTCGTCAAGTAGAATTTTGGCTTGTAACAGCTTCATTTTCATAGTTCCCTTTGTCATATCTATGTTCATGTAAATGTGCTTCTGACTACATTTTGACTGGCCATGAAACTTAGCTTCTAATATGTATGGTTTGGAATCATCTTTTTATTTGTTATTATTCATGAATTGGGCGTGTGTCAGAGGTCTAACCCATTGTCATTTAGGCCTATTGTTGCATTCTGATTTGAACATAAAAGCCTTCAGGTTTTTTCTTGGATTTCTGAATAGTTTTAATCCAAATGTTATCATGACAGTTGCTGGCTTTACTTGCTGGAACATTGCTAGAGAAGCAGATAGTTGTTATATGTCCAAATCTGGTAATTTCTTTCTTATCATCACATAACAGAGTATTGTGTAGAATCCAAGAAATTTTCATCTGGTATATTGAGTCTTGACAAGGTCTGTAGCCCACTTATATGTTGCATATGGCTTGTTAGCTATGTCATATAATTTGCAATTTTGTAGTATACAGTTTTGATTGCAATAAAATAGTATTTTCCGTGTCTTCCTTTTCATTTGGCAATGTGTTCTTGTCATCAGCAAGCTGAAATGACTGATATGCTGACTATGTTACTTATTGTTTAACTAAAATTGACTTCTGACTTATGCAGGCCCTTCTATCTTCAGTTGTGCTGTCACTTATTCCAATGATTCGCCCATTCGAGTGGCAGAGTTTATTGCTTCCTGTAAGTCTTATGTGTAGTACAGAAATCATGTCATTCACAGTTGTTGAGTGTCAGCATATATTCTAGGTGTATAGATGACTGTATGAAACACACATTTTTCTTGTTCTCAGGGACTTCCATTTATGTTGTACATGGGGTAATTCCATTGAATCTTCTAAGAATAATAGGCTTATATTTCCTTATTTGATTAACCCATCTGTGATAATTTGTGTGGGAAAGTTCATTGTTACCTACTTTAAGTTGCATTTAGCCTAGAAATGCAAAACACCATTCCAGGTTTTGGACAGTGGAGATCAAAAGATATGATATTAGTTTTAGTGTTTGAGAATGGAGCTTGTTGAACATTTCTCTCTGGATTTGTTGAGGTAGTTTTCCTGATGTAAACCTATATAAACTTGTGTTTGGCTTAATACAAAAACAGTCAAAGATTTTTATTCACACAACTTTGTGTAGAACTTTGCTCACGAGTGAGTTTTTTTACATCATTGGTATCAGAGTATTTCTGATCCAGCCTTGGATTTGGGTTCAATGCTGTTCCATCTTGTTTGGTTTAGATCCCTAGAGATCATTTTATTCTCTGCATATCTTTTGCGGATTTTTTTGATATTACATGCAAATCAGTGTGGATCTTTTTCAATGTATGAGTTTTTCTCAGATCCATTTCAAGTTGCCATTTTCTTGTGGCTTTCCCATTTCAGATGTTTGTTGATTTATGCTATGTGCAAGTCATCTCATAAACACTGATTCTATAGAGTTTTAAGGAGAGTTTTAGGTTCAACTCTCTCTCCTTTGGGCGTTGCTGCAGATTGCCTTTTTTCCTGTGGGCAGCCACCATCTCCATGCCACCACACGCTCAGTTGCACAGGCCGACACTCTCGATCTCGTTCATGCCATTCAAATCATTTTTAGCCTTCAAATCGTTTTTAGCCTTGGCTCGTTACTTAGATCTGCACCACCACTGTATACACATCTGATATGGTATTTTTGAGAACCTCAATTCTCACTCACAAGGCATTCATCGTGGTCGTCTCCAGATTCTCGATCAGCTCCTCTCCAAATCTTAGACAATTTGTGTGGCAGGGATCTCTTGCTTGACCTCCGTTGAAACATGGCCCTTTGTTGGTTTGAAGTTTGAACACTATTACCTTGTTTCTGCAGCATCGTGCATGTGCATTGGTTACTCTGAAGATGCCTACATTCTTGTAGTGCGTTGGGGAGTCAAATGCTGTGGGGGAAATTGTGTTGACAAACAAGCTTTTGTTGGGAGATTGACCTCTTGATAGGCAGATTGGTTGGCTTTGTGACAGTGTACCTTCGTCTTGTCTCAACTTTTGTTAGTGCCTTTGACCTATCAACATTCACGTGACCACCTTTCCTAGAGCCTATATTTAATGCTCTTTAGGATTTATGCCAAGTCTGCAAATTCATGTTATTTCTCTACAAATCTGACACCAATCCTCATAGTGTGGTGG
>JASDQU010099844.1:287083-300859 GCA_032191745.1 Picea mariana
TTTTAGGTTTGGCCTAAGGAAGGCTAAATTAGGCAAAAGGGTAAGGATGAGGCTCATTCTTCACTTGTTCACTTGGAGATTAGAGTGGAGAGGAGAGGAAGCGAAGAATGAGGGTTTCAAGGGGCAAAGGAGGCGCAGTTAGAGCATGAGGGCGCAAGCTACCTTGAAGTTGCTTTCATGGAGGGCGCAAGTATGAGGCTCGGAGAGGGTGCACATTAAGGCTTTGAGGGTTCGCTCTATTGTGAGGGAGCTACTTCTTGGAGAGTGCATTGTTTGAGAGGTGGCGCTACCTTGTGGCAAAGGGAGTGCAAGCATCTTCAAGCAAGCAAAGGATTCCAAGAGGGCGCAAGTATGGTTCTAGCAGGCACAAGCTAAAGAGGGCCCAAGTCTACTCTAGCAGGCACAAAGATTCAAAGGAATTTCAAAGCACATCTGAGATGGAGTGCTATTGTACCAGGTTCCCTTGTTCTTATCTTTGTTTGTAGCACTTGCTTCAGATCCATATATATACATATAGCTCATTCTTACTGGTTTTCCCCATGGAGATTTTTCCAGGGTCATGTTGACCAAAAACATCATGTGTACATTTGTCATGGTTTGCTCATTTACTTTCAGCTGTAATTAGTTAAAGATCTAGGAGGGTATTTGATGTTTTTGAGTTACATGCATGTGCTAATATATGGAAGCTTAAACCATTTGATTAACCCATGCAAGGAGCAGCCTCAAAAGGGCATCAAATCACAAATCAATGGGCAGTTTTGTTACTAAAACAACAGACCTGTTTGCTGTCCTAAAAACAGTAAGAAGAAAGTCTTAAAAACTTTGGTAAACTTGCCCAACAAGAGGTCATATGACAGGGATGTTGGGAAGCCCCTAGAACCTCAGAAAATCTTCAATTGACATCACAACTATGAAATATGCAAATCTAGTCGAAGTAAGGATATCTACAGATGTCGAAGTACAAATGATGGAAAATCCAAGTTTCCTTACTAATAAAAATTCAGTGATCAACAAAGCGACATAGGTGTATGAAGAAGACATGTAGTGTTTAACACTATAGGTGTTATAAGGAAAAATCATGCTATATTGACACCTTATCGACACCCTAATCACAAGAGTTGATAATTCAACCAATCAGTATATCAGCAGTGCTATGAACAGTTGACACTATATCTTGAACGCTATTAGTGCTAGTACAACTGAGTCTCAAAATAAATGTTCGTCTTGGGAGCTCTATAAATTAACAGTTCAAAAAAGGATCAAATTAGGTTGGTCAGACCGTTTCACAATTCGACAATTCTGGTCAATGCATAGAAAGTCATATCGTTTTGTATCACCAAGCATCACAGCTTCAAGAACAAAGAATCATGAGAAGGCATTACAAGCCAAAACAAGACAGTTTTTCCATAATATGCTTTTGAGGACAAAGCATTTCTAAAGGGGAAGGCAATGTTATGTATATAGAGGTAAATATAACTTATAAATATATGCCTAAACCATAGAACTTAGGATATTAATATAATTATTAAAAGGTGCATCACATAACGACATAGCTTTACGTGAAAGGTCACCTTGAACCCTATAAATGCCAAGGCAAGTCATCATTGTATCATCTCTCATTTGTTATTAAATATATTGATTACCTATCCTATATGGTTTTCAACCTATTGTCCTTTTTACATTGAGTATTCAATAAATGACCGTAATGAACTTTGTTTATTTCACTTGGGCATACATCTTTCTCAGGCACATCATGTCTCACTTTACACATCTGTAGTACTCCTAAGTTAGGAAGGTGGTTCCGTTGCTTAACTCCTAACATTTAACATCACATTGGTCACATATCTAACATATAATGTGACACAATGATTAATGACACATTATTGAGTATTTTATCACTGTAACAAATCCTTCATTGAGACGGCCAAATCCTACGTGTGATTTTCAATTGTGAGTTATCAGTGATCAATTTGTCACATTATGTGCATGCATATTATTCTATTTTGATGAGATCGATATACATATACATAATATCTATTTATGATCTATCATCTTATCTATTTGGACACTAAGATGAATTGTAAGGAAAAGCTGTATTGCTTGTACGCATGATATTAGTGAAAATTAACAACCTTGTCAGATTACTGTGAAGCTCCAAAAATGTTTGTTTTCATTCCTTTAACAAGAATTGTAGGTCTTCATTTTCTGGTTTGGTATCCCAGTGGGATAGCTCGAGTGGTTGAGTGCTTTGGACTTCATGCAGAAGGTCTCAGGGTTGATTCCCAGGGCTGGCTGCCTCTGTTGCATGCCTCACTCGATGTGCCTGCCAGTTGAGGCGCTGTAATCAGGGCTGACAGGTTTGCACTGGGTACCATCTGTGAAGGTGGGGAAGTGCCTGGGAGTTTGCCCATAAGGGGTTCCTTGGAAAAAAAGAATTGTAGGTCCTCATTTTGGGGTTTACTGTCAGAGTTTAGCTAAATATAGTTTCTTGTTTTATTACTAATGGATACAAATTTATGATTTTCATTGGTAATTTAACTATTATTTTGTTTGAAATTGTAATCGCAGTTCAATCCGTAGCTCAGAAGATGATGATGTTGATGAAGTTTCCATTTCTGGGCAAGAAAACAGCTTTGGGACTGAGGGAATAATGAAATGGGCCAAGGTATCCCACAAGCTTAATGTTGGAATATTATATATTCTTTGGTTCCTCAGGTTGCAGTTGTCCTATTTATTATTTGATGTACTATGAATTAGAAATGCATTGAGAAATTGCCAACTGAAATTCTGTCTTCTTTATGCTGCATGCAGAACCACAAAAATGAGCTCTTGCAGATTATTTGTGGTTACCATTCTCTTCCTTTGGCTCCAAGAGGAACAGATATTGCATTTCAGCCTCTAGAACATTTACCACCATTGAATTATCACAGACCTGCAGAATTGGCTCTGAAATTGATGGGTGGGAGGATCTGTCAAGTCCGGTCCTGCAAAACAAGCTTGGAAATCGCTGAGGTACTATTTATCCATGAGAAAGACACATACCGATTAGATTGGACTCTGTCATTTTGTTGTTAGCTTTCAAATATTATTGAATGGAAAACTGTTACTTGCAATGAAGTTGATAACAATCTAATTCTTTAATATTAATAATTACCCATTATCATTTCTGAAATTACAGACTATTATTAGTTCTATTTATTATGGACACAATTGTTAGGCATTGAAAAGGCAGTCATTCTGTGTTATTGTTTTGTTGAGTTTCAGACTAATGGTGCATTAGCTGCTGCGGAAGAAGCATTGGCACTATCCATATGGACTGTAGCCACAGTTTGCAGGGCACTCTCCCTTGAAAGTGTAATTTTATTTCTTAGATGCAGTGTCATGTTTCCGAATAAAGTTTGTTTTTTGGCAATATCTGTATGGAGTGTGGCCATACTGTGCAGGTCACCTTCTCTTTTGAAAGTGTACTTTTGTTCCATAGATCATAGATGCTATATCATGTTTGAAAGTAAATTTGTCTGCATAGGAAGAAGCTTCTTCTACTTGTAGAGTATAATTTTCTTAGCATTTTTCTGATGATTCGTTCCCTCGTCAAGTAGAATTTTGGCTTGTAACAGCTTCATTTTCATAGTTCCCTTTGTCATATCTATGTTCATGTAAATGTGCTTCTGACTACATTTTGACTGGCCATGAAACTTAGCTTCTAATATGTATGGTTTGGAATCATCTTTTTATTTGTTATTATTCATGAATTGGGCGTGTGTCAGAGGTCTAACCCATTGTCATTTAGGCCTATTGTTGCATTCTGATTTGAACATAAAAGCCTTCAGGTTTTTTCTTGGATTTCTGAATAGTTTTAATCCAAATGTTATCATGACAGTTGCTGGCTTTACTTGCTGGAACATTGCTAGAGAAGCAGATAGTTGTTATATGTCCAAATCTGGTAATTTCTTTCTTATCATCACATAACAGAGTATTGTGTAGAATCCAAGAAATTTTCATCTGGTATATTGAGTCTTGACAAGGTCTGTAGCCCACTTATATGTTGCATATGGCTTGTTAGCTATGTCATATAATTTGCAATTTTGTAGTATACAGTTTTGATTGCAATAAAATAGTATTTTCCGTGTCTTCCTTTTCATTTGGCAATGTGTTCTTGTCATCAGCAAGCTGAAATGACTGATATGCTGACTATGTTACTTATTGTTTAACTAAAATTGACTTCTGACTTATGCAGGCCCTTCTATCTTCAGTTGTGCTGTCACTTATTCCAATGATTCGCCCATTCGAGTGGCAGAGTTTATTGCTTCCTGTAAGTCTTATGTGTAGTACAGAAATCATGTCATTCACAGTTGTTGAGTGTCAGCATATATTCTAGGTGTATAGATGACTGTATGAAACACACATTTTTCTTGTTCTCAGGGACTTCCATTTATGTTGTACATGGGGTAATTCCATTGAATCTTCTAAGAATAATAGGCTTATATTTCCTTATTTGATTAACCCATCTGTGATAATTTGTGTGGGAAAGTTCATTGTTACCTACTTTAAGTTGCATTTAGCCTAGAAATGCAAAACACCATTCCAGGTTTTGGACAGTGGAGATCAAAAGATATGATATTAGTTTTAGTGTTTGAGAATGGAGCTTGTTGAACATTTCTCTCTGGATTTGTTGAGGTAGTTTTCCTGATGTAAACCTATATAAACTTGTGTTTGGCTTAATACAAAAACAGTCAAAGATTTTTATTCACACAACTTTGTGTAGAACTTTGCTCACGAGTGAGTTTTTTTACATCATTGGTATCAGAGTATTTCTGATCCAGCCTTGGATTTGGGTTCAATGCTGTTCCATCTTGTTTGGTTTAGATCCCTAGAGATCATTTTATTCTCTGCATATCTTTTGCGGATTTTTTTGATATTACATGCAAATCAGTGTGGATCTTTTTCAATGTATGAGTTTTTCTCAGATCCATTTCAAGTTGCCATTTTCTTGTGGCTTTCCCATTTCAGATGTTTGTTGATTTATGCTATGTGCAAGTCATCTCATAAACACTGATTCTATAGAGTTTTAAGGAGAGTTTTAGGTTCAACTCTCTCTCCTTTGGGCGTTGCTGCAGATTGCCTTTTTTCCTGTGGGCAGCCACCATCTCCATGCCACCACACGCTCAGTTGCACAGGCCGACACTCTCGATCTCGTTCATGCCATTCAAATCATTTTTAGCCTTCAAATCGTTTTTAGCCTTGGCTCGTTACTTAGATCTGCACCACCACTGTATACACATCTGATATGGTATTTTTGAGAACCTCAATTCTCACTCACAAGGCATTCATCGTGGTCGTCTCCAGATTCTCGATCAGCTCCTCTCCAAATCTTAGACAATTTGTGTGGCAGGGATCTCTTGCTTGACCTCCGTTGAAACATGGCCCTTTGTTGGTTTGAAGTTTGAACACTATTACCTTGTTTCTGCAGCATCGTGCATGTGCATTGGTTACTCTGAAGATGCCTACATTCTTGTAGTGCGTTGGGGAGTCAAATGCTGTGGGGGAAATTGTGTTGACAAACAAGCTTTTGTTGGGAGATTGACCTCTTGATAGGCAGATTGGTTGGCTTTGTGACAGTGTACCTTCGTCTTGTCTCAACTTTTGTTAGTGCCTTTGACCTATCAACATTCACGTGACCACCTTTCCTAGAGCCTATATTTAATGCTCTTTAGGATTTATGCCAAGTCTGCAAATTCATGTTATTTCTCTACAAATCTGACACCAATCCTCATAGTGTGGTGGATTTGAACAACAATTCAAAGATTGATAGCTTAATTCAGCGTTTTGTAAGTAGTTGAGAGCATAAGTTAGATGAGAGGTTGGGTAGCTTGACAAAAAGATTGACTGAGAAGTTGGCACATATGAAAGCTCTAGGCATATACCAGAAGTAGAACACTGGACTGCACAACAAATTGAGCCATACCAGGAAGAAACTTCTAACTCAGGACTATTCAGCCACTCACAACCCTCTTTGGGTCCTCATAAAAATAGACCAATGGATAATGATAGGTGGCACCGCTTTCCCAAGGTAGACCAGAACAAGTTTGATGTTTCTGACCTGTTGGGATGGGTCACCTAGATGAAACGTTACTTCACCCTCTAGGGAATTACCGATAACATGATGAAACTTGGGGTGGGGTCCCTGTATCTAGATCTAGAACGATGGAAATGGTGGGAATGGTGTAAAAAAGCTTATGCGGGCTATATCACCTGGAGTCAATTTGTTAAAGCTATCCATGCATGTTTCAAGAGAGATAATCACTATTTGGGGCGACTTACCAAGTTACGCCAAATAGGATCAGTCACAGACTTTTTGGCAGCCTTAAAGGAATTAGGTATCTGTACAAAAAACTTAACAAATTCTTTCTATAAAGAATGTTTCATTAGCGGCCTCCAGGAGGAGATTCAAACACAAGTCAGAATGTAGCATCCTACTACATGGTAGGAAGCAACTAAAAGGGGTCTAGAAGCATAATGGTGATCAATGCACAAACAAAAGAACCAACCTTCATTCTTCGCACTTATCCTCCCCAAGGTAATTCCCCAAGCACAACTCCTACTCATCCCTTGAAAGTACAAAGGTTGTCTCCTGTAGAAATGGAAGACCGCAAAGACGTAGATTTTGCTATAATTGTGATGAAAAATATGCTCCAGGTCATCGGTGTAAACAACATAAATTGTTCCAAATTGCTGCGACCACTTCGACCTTGCCCGAAGACATAACCATTGAAGAGACATTGAAGTTACAGGTTGAAGAGATCAACACTCAAACTCAAGTAGATATCGAACCTCCATCCCCTGATGAAGAACCACTCATCTCCATGCATGTATTATTAGACATTTTGACTCCACAAACCTTGAAACTCACGTGCTACATCAAGAACCGGGAACTTGTAGTTCTTGTTAATAGTGGTAGTACTCACAATGTCCTTCACAAGAGAGTGGTAGAAGAAAGCCATTGTTTTGTACACCTGATGCACAACTTTCAAATCATGCTTGCCAATGGAGGTATGATGAAATGTGGGGGCTGATGTGAAGATGTCAAACTCTAGATGGGAGACTATCCACGCAAAACCCATTTGTTTTCCATCGATATGGGTGGTTGTGATATAGTATTGGGGGCAGAATGGCTACGCACGTTGGGTCCGGTGACCATGGATTTAAAAGAATTCGATATGAGTTTCACTAAAGAGGGTCATGTACACACCCTTTGAGGGATTTAGGCAAGCTCTCTTGAAATAGTTAGATCTCATCGTATGGAGAAGCTATTAAGGAAAGGCCACTTTGGCATTATTGGCCAATTTAATGCCATACAGGTTATGGATAGTTTGACACAAGAAATCCACCCACACTTATAGTGAGTCCTCGACAAACATCATCAGGTCTTTGAGACACCAAAGGGTTTACCCCCTTCTCGTGGACAGCATGACCATGGCATTCCCCTGATTCCAGGAAGTCAACCACCAAATGTATGTCCTTATCAACACCCTTTTGCGCAAAAGAATGAAATAGAAAAGATAATTTAGGAGCTATTGGAGCGAGGGTCATACATCCTAGTACAATCCTTTACTCATCACTAGCAGTCATGGTGTTAAGAAAGGAAGGCACTTGGTGGATGTGTCTTGATTTTCAGGCGCTCAATAAGTTGACAATCAAGGAAAAAATTCCCACCCTAATTATTGATGATTTTTTGGATGAACTTCATGGAGCAATTTTTTTCACTGAGCTGGATCTACGTTTAGAAATTAGGATACCACCAAATTGGAATGAAAGAGATAAACATACCTAAGACAGTCTTCAAAACACACAAAGGTCATTATGAGTTTCTAGTGATGCCTTTCGGTCTTTGTAATACTCCTTCCACTTTCTGGAGCTTGATGAACAAGATTTTCAAACCCTTCCTATCCGATTTTGTGTTGGTCTTCTTCAATGATGTATCAATTTACAGTAAAGCATGGGAATCACAAATAGAGCATGTTGATAAGTCCTTGCAACTCTTGAGAGACAACCAATTATTCGTGAAGCGGTCTAAATGTGCTTTTGGGGCCCCTGATATTGAATATTTGGGTCACATTGTAATTTAGGAGGGAGTACAAGTTGATCCCAAGAAAGTGACGACTATGCAAGATTGGCCCTATCCCAAAACACTAAAGAGCTTGAGGGAATTCTTAGGACTTAAAGGCTACTATAGGAAATTTGTCAAAAATTATGGAAAAATTTTAGCTCCCCCAATACCACTCCTTAAAAAAGAATGCCTTTGTCTCAAGTTAGGTAGCAACACAGGGCTTCGTTGCTTTAAAGGATGCCATGTGGACTACTCTTGTATTGGCAGTGCTTGACTTTAATAACAATTTTGTCTTGGAATGTGATGCCTCAAGCAGAGGTCTCAAAGCAGTATTGATGCAAGAAGGATGCCCCATGGCATTCACCAATAAGAAATTGTGTGACAACAATTTGGGAAAATCCACATATGAGAAGGAAATGATGGCTATCCTTCATGTAGAGGAGACTTGGCTTCCATATCTCATGGTGAGGCACTTTCAGATCACAACTGATCATCATAGTCTGAAGTAATCCCCAGAGTAACATAAATGGGTCAAAAAGATTTTGGGATATGATTATGAGATCATATATAAGAAGGGTAAAGAGAATGTTATGGTTAATGCTTTATCTAGACAATTTGAGGAGGACGGGTCACTCCTTGCCTTATCGTTTCCAAGTCCAAGATGGCTCGAGGAAGCCCACATGGAATGGTTAGCAAATAGTACTTTAATGCATCTCATCCAAAGGCTTCAAGTAGATCCCAACCCACCTAAAAGTTATACATGGAAACAAGATACATTGTGGTTTAAAGGACACATTGCTCTGGAAAGATTCAACCCTAAAACAACGAGTCTTAGAGGAGCTACGTTCATCACTGATAGCAAGTCAATCTCTCTTTCATAAAACCTATGAAAGAACTAAGTGTTCATTCTTTTGAGATGGCATGAAAACAAATATCAAAGATTTTTTAGCACCTTATGACGCTTTACAGAGAAACAAGGGACATATAGTGAAGATCCCAGGGGCATTGCAAATGCTACCAATCCCAAAACAGATTTGGACAAACATTTCAATGGATTTTATTGTGGGACTTGCAAAAGTGGGAAACAAATTAGTCATCACAGTGGTTGTTGACTGTCTTTCAAAAGTTGCTCATTTTTGTGCCCTAGCTCATTCTTTCACGCCTTCCTCAGTGGCCTAGGCCTTCATGGATTAGATCTTTAAGCTATATGGTATGCCCACTTCCATTGTCTCGGTTTGGGATCCCACATTCACTAGCAAATTTTGGAAAGAGCGATTTAAATTTTAGACTTAAAGGAACATAACTGAATATGAGGACTGAATATCATCCTCAAACTAATGGTCAAACAAAAGTTGTCAACAAGTAGTTAGAAACCTATTTGAGATGCTTTACTTCCAAAAAGTTGTACCAATGGGCACATTGGCTTCCCCTTGTCAAATGGTGGTACAACACCAATTATCATGGAGATACCAAAATGACCCCAAATGAAGTTGTTTATGGCTGAAAACCCTTGTTAGTGACATCCTATGTACCACGCACCTCCAAGGTTCATTCTGTAGATAGAATGCTTCACACCAAAGAAGCCATTATCCGTATCCTTAAGGACAACTTGGTTATGGTGAAAAATCGAATGAAACAACAAGTTGATCAGGATTCAACATAGATCTGAATGTTCTTTCACCAAAGGAGATCAAGTGTTTCTTCGCCTGTAGCCTTATAAATAGACATCACTCAAAGATAAAGTTGCCTAGAAGCTCTCTTCCAAGATAAAGTTCCCCATAAGCTCTCTCCCAAGTTCAATGGGACTCGCAAAAGTGGGCAACAAATTGGTCATCACGGTGGTTGTTGATTGTCTCTCAGAAGTTGCTCATTTTTGTGCCCTAGCTCATCCTTTCACGCCTTCCTCAATGGCTTAGGCCTTCAGGGATCAGATCTTTAAGCTATATGGTATGCCCACTTCACTAGCAAATTCTGGAAAGAGCTATTTGGACTTAAAGGAACATAGTTGAATATGAGGACTGCATATCATCCTCAAACTAATGGTCAAACAAAAGTGGTCAACAAGTAGTTAGAAACCTATTTGAGATGCTTTGCTTCCAAAAAGTTGTACCAATGGGCACATTGGCTTCCCCTTGTCGAATGGTGGTACTACACCAATTATCATGGAGCTACCAAAATGACCCCAAATGAAGTTGTTTATGGCTGAAAACCCTTGTTAGTGGCATCCTATGTACCATGCACCTCCATGGTTCATTTCGTAGATATAATGCTTCACACCAAAGAAGCCATTATCCGTATCCTTAAGGACAACTTGGTTATGGTGCAAAATTGAATGAAACAACAAGTTGATCAAGATTCAACATAGATCTGAATGTTCTTTCACCGAAGGAGATCAAGTGTTTCTCCACATGTAGCCTTATAAATAGACATCACTAAAAGATAAAGTTGCCTAGAAGTTGTCTCCCAAGATAAAATTCCCCATAAGCTCTCTCCGAAGTTCAATGGTCCCTATCATATCATACAATGCATTGGTCAGGTTGGCTACGAGTTGGCTCTCCTAGCTCATTCCAAGATTTATCCAGTTTTTCATGTCCTATTTGAAGAAGGTTGCGGGATCAAATTGTAAAGTGCAAACCATTCTACCAGAAATTGATGAAGAAGGTTCCATTTAGCTCCAACCAAAAGCAGTATTGGATACCAGAGAGCGTCAGTTGCGCCAACATACAATCAAGGAAGTATTGATCTAGTGGAATGATATGCAACTAGAAGATGCCACATGGGAACAAACAATGATTTCCTCACTTTCAGCTTTGAGGACAATGTTGCTTTCGAAGAGGGAGGGCATGTTAGGGTCCTACCCTGACCCCCTTACTTATATACTTTATTAATGTACAAGTCCACCTTCCTTTAATAAGGCCCATTAAATAGTTAGTTAATAGTCATTCATTGTAAAAAGACTCCTTTTTATTTATACGGCCCAAATTAGTTAGTCAACCCTCATTAGTATCACAACTCAATTTAAATTTTAAATCATTTAAGATTGATAGTGTGGTGATTTAAAGACCCATAAGTAATAGGTCAATTATATCTAATGTTTTATATTTTTACTTAATTTTGCTCCTAGGAGTTGACTTTGACACGTTCACATTGCCTATATGACATGATTTACTTTCCATTTCTATTGACCTATTGTGGTCATTACTGTACATTGATATCATTTCTTTCTTTCTTTCTTTCTTTCTTACGATGATTGACAATGCTATGGATGTTGTTCTACCCTAAAAGATGAGGACAAATTGTCTTTGTTTGGGCATATGTGGAAACACTCAAACATATCATGCATGCTAAGAATCATTATTTAGTATTATACAAAACCTTGATGAATGCAAATAAGACAAGATAATTTTATTAATGTCCAATAATGACCACAAAAGTAGTTCAATGTAATTGTTGAGTACAATAGTGTCCATACATAGTGGGAGCATGAAAAATGGCTCGTAAATAAAACAAGATGCAGAAAGCCAGTAACTAAGACCTAAAAACTAAGCACTAATAGTGGAAAACATATTTGAGAGAGATGGACGCCAGTGTTATTAAAACCACTCCAGTCCGCCAAAATCCGAGCTGACTGGTGGCACAGAACTGTTTTTGGTCGGTTTGGTAAAGAACCGGTCGATTCTGTATGACGCATCGTGGACCCACAAAAATCATTTAGAAAAACATCAATTGTTTAATAGAAGGGGGGCTTGTTATTGCGCAATTTGTACTTGTCCAAAGCCCAAGACAAGTAGGGGAAATTGGCATAACTACAGGATAATCTATCACTGTCACCTTAATAGGAAATCCCCACGTTTTAGGGATAGACGATGTTTATCCGAGGGGAGGCATCCCCGGTAACCTAAAGGGTTGGAAAGCTAAGGTTATGGTCAAGTTTATCTCTCCTCTCGCTGGTTACCAAAGTCAAGAATGTCACAAAGTCTATGTCCGAAAATGATGAGGCAAACGGAAGATAACTTGTGTACCTGCCTAGAACATCTACAACAGAGCATATATATGGCAGTTTCCAGTACAAAATGATATTAAAGCCTCCAGACAATAGAAAATGTGAATATAAGCTAGTGATATAAAATTGCAGCAAAGTGAAAGTTTACAACAGCAAAAATTAATTTGTAACAGCTGCAAATAAAATACTTCAGAAATGCTTGAAAAGATGGTGAAAACTTAGCATTTATTATGTAGAATGATTATCAATTGTCACAAGCAAATTCTGGTAGGTTCAACTAGCATATAAAGTTATTTATTCAGAAAATTAGCAGTAATTAAGGTGGCTGTAGCAGTGTTTTGCAACAGCAGCAACTATGTTAGTGTTTTAAGCTAAGTTAGGGTTAGGAGATGTTAGTATAAGCTTAAGAGAGTAATGTTTGAGTGTTTGATCAATCCTTCAACAAGAGAGATGTAAGAAACTTGTGCCTTTGAGGGCTTATGGAGTCAATTATATCAGCACAATAACTTGTCTAAGATGTATATACTTGTCTAAGAGATGATAAGGTGGAACAGGAATCTTGAGGAGTAACACCTTAAGTGCTCAAGTACCAAGACTTGAAGAGAAAATTCAACTAGGGTGTAAGCACTTCTAGGCCCTAGCGATTTCTCCTCTTCTTAGACTCTTGAAATATATTCTATGCAACCAGAACTAGACAAAGCTTCTACAGTGCTAGCACTTTAGGGCTCTAGAAGTTTGTCTAGGCAAGATCTTCTTGACCAAAACTTTGCAAACAAAGAGCAAGAAAGAAATACCTTATGTTTCAAGCAGTGTTGCGAGAAGCGGGAGCGTCGGAAGCGTCATTTTCCAAAAATCCTCGGAAGCGAAGTGTCTGTTATATATACATATAATTTTATATATATATTGCATTTATATTCAAAAAAATATGTAGAAAGACAAATTAGTTGCAGAATATATGAAAACATGCATATTTGTACATCAATATAGATACAAATGACATCCATACTACATAGTTCATCAATGATTAATCATTCGAGCATCAACCATCTAGATTCTAGATTCTAGCAATTACTGGATTCCAGAGTCCTCCATGTCATAATCATCAAGATTGGCATCACTACCACTGCTCTCTCCTCCATCCTCCTCCTCCTCCTCCCCTATATCCAATGCAATCCGTGCATTTGTTGATGTGGAGAATGACCCCTCAAGAGGATCCCCATCATCAAAAGTGACTGACTCTAGCACTAGTTCATTAAGATCCAAGTTGGCTAATGCCAACTCAACACTGTTGTTCAAACCCATATCATCAAGAAACACATCCCATATATTTGTCTTTCCCTTCAACCACTCTTCTCTCTGCCTATATATAAGACGGTTGGTGTGCACATACACCACTAAGTCACTTGACACGACGACAAAGAGAAGAGTTTATACTTGAGTGAAGGGTACATTTTTACTGGGGTCGTGACAAAAGAGTTGAACAATCAATGTCACCGACATCGAGGTACATAAAGGGATTGGTTCTCTTGATTAAATGTTAGTTCCATACCCTCATACATGATAGAATCCAGTGGAAACATTGCAATCTTGCCATTCTTGAAATCCTGAAAACTGTTAAGTCTGCTGAATTTTGAATGAGACCTAAAATTCTACTTTCTCCATATGA